>BHFT01003839.1:20149-77268 GCA_004320025.1 Laticauda laticaudata | reverse complement strand
CCCCCCCCCCCTCCTTCTGGATTGGACTTCATCCTCCCAGAATTTTCCTCTTGAGCTTCTTCCAGAGTTTCTGGGAGATGAAGGCTCCAACCAGAGGCTCCTGGGTCTTAAGAGAGCGTGCCCTCCATTAATACAGTCATTTTGCTCTTCCAGGAGAACGGCCACGTGAAGGTGAACGGTGATGCCTCCCCAGCAGCTGCAGAGGCTGTCAAGGAGGAAGTCCAAGCAAACGGCAGTGCGCCAGCGGAGGAGTCAGTCAAGGAAGAGCAGAGCCCATCCGAGGCTGCCTCTGAAAAGGAGACTGCCGAAGCGGAGAGCACAGAGCCCGCCTCGCCTGTGGAAGGGGAGACCTCCTCCAAGACCGAGGAGGGAGCAACCCCGTCTTCCAGTAATGAGACCCCGAAAAAAAAAAAGAAGCGCTTTTCCTTCAAGAAGTCTTTTAAGCTGAGTGGCTTTTCTTTTAAAAAGAACAAAAAGGAGTCTGGGGAAGGAGCAGAGAACGACACTGCGGCAGCTTCGGAAGGGGGGAAAGCTGACACGGCGGCCGATGCAGAGCCTGCGGGCAACGAGGAGGCCAAGGCTTCCCAGGAGGTGTCGCCTTCAGCCCCTGCCGCTGGTAGCAGCACAGAGGACGCCAAAGAGGAGACCGGGGGTTCCCAGGAAGCTCAGTTGGAAGAGACTGCCCCAGAGAAGCCTGCAGGAGAAGAGGCCAAGGCTCCTGAAGAGCAGAAGCCGGAGGAGAAACCAGAAGAGGTGCCAGCGGCTCAGGTCCCAAGCGCTACCACTGAAGCCACCTCAACTGAGCCAGAGGCAGCCAAAGCAGAGGAGCCAGTGGCGGCGGCGGCAGCAGCTCCTTCACAGGAAGCTGCCTCTGAGTCTAGTCCAGAAGCTCCACCCACCGAGTCGGCGGAGTAAAACAAGGCAATGAAGAGAATGGCAATTTTGAGATGATTGAACTTTTCTTCCCCCCTGTTTGTTTGTTTGGAGTGGTGCCAGGTACTGGTTTTGGAGAACTTGTCTACAACCAGGGATTGATTTAAAAGATGTCTCTCTTTTCTCTTTCTCTCTCTTTCTCTCTCTCTCTTGTCTCTATCCACAGATCCCATCTCAAATCATTGTTACCACCATTCCAACTTGGTAGAGGAGAGACTGAATGCCTCCCTTTGCCTTGTTCCTCCTTTTTTTTTTTACATCAGTATTANTTGGTAGAGGAGAGACTGAATGCCTCCCTTTGCCTTGTTCCTCCTTTTTTTTTTACATCAGTATTAATGTTTATTGCATACTTCACATCTTTATTCAAAATGTAAACTTTCTTTTCTTTTGTCAGTCTATGGACATGCCCATATATGAAGGAGATGGAGGAGTCAATAAGGGATAGCAAATGAAGTGATGGGTTCACAATGGGGAATTCGTGGTGCAGATAATTTGCCAAGAAAATGTGCCACAGGAAATAAGGGGTTAAGTCTTTTTTTAAAAAAAGAAAGTTATTACAATGTATTTTGTGAGGCAGATGTTCTATAAGGTTTACAACACTACAAGTCTTGATTAAGAAAGAAAAAAATCCAATACTCAGATTTAAAAAAAAATCATAGTCTTAGGAAATTCATTTAAACCATAGGAACTTTCACTTATCTCATGTTAGCTGTACCAGTCAGTGATTAAGTAGAAATACAAGTTGTATAGGCTTTATTGTTTATTGCTGGTTTATGACCTTAATAAAGTGTAATTATGTATTACCAGCAGGGTGTTTTTAACTGTGACTATTGTATAAAAACAAATCTTGATATCCAGAAGCACATTAAGTTTGCAACTTTTTGCCACCCTGCCCATTTTTTTTTGTAAAATTGCAGTAATCTTGGACCTTTAAAAAAAACAAAAGCCACACACTATTTTAAACTCAACCAAGCTGTGATAAGTGGAATGGTTACTGTTTATACTGTGGTATGTTTTTGATGACAGCAGACAATGCTTTCTTTTTCCAGTTGTCTTTGAAAATAAAAACAATTTCAGATGCAATGGTTTTTGTGTAGCATCATGTCTATCATGTTTTTTGTAAATACTGGAGAAGCTTTGACCAATTTGACTTAGAGATGGAATGTAACTTTGCTTACAAAATTGCTATTAAATTCCTGCTTAAGGTGTTCTAATTTTCTGTGAGCACACTAAAAGCGAAAAAATAAATGTGAATAAAATGTAGAATTTGGCTGTGTTTCTTTTTCTGGATACTCTTGGTAGCTTAGTTGATAACTTGTATTGTTTTAAATTTGTATAAAAAAGGCACTTGTTTGCCCCTTAACATTACTCTCAATTTCTGTAGTATAGATTGCATGGCCTCCTGGCCCTATTAAAACTTATATCTGTAGACGGAAGATCTTTAAGGCCTTCTAAATGTGTGAATTGGATTTTAAACTGGCCATGCCAGTGTGGACACCTGATTGGCTAATTCTGAGTTCTGGGGGAGAAACTAGATTAAGAGACCAAATGTGTTCACAACATGTTTGCAGCAGTTGACTTCAGCTAGAATGGGTATGTATGTAATCAAATCCTTAAGGATCGCCTTAGTATATTAGTTATTTCTTAGCTTGAGTTGACTTGACACTTTAGCTGTGGTTGTTTGGAATGTCTTGGGACTGAACCTGAGTTTTCCAACAGGGACACCAGAATTCAGGTGTCAAGACAGCAAAAGGTCCAATCTTACATGCAAGTTCTTAACCATTTTCAACATTACTTCAGTGCCTAACTTGAACACAACCTTTTCTGGAAGTTCGGGCTAGAGTAAAAAAAAGTGTTTGTTCTACCAAATGAATGAGCAATACTTTTTGTATATTATTCCCAACTATACATTAACAAAAATTGCTATATTTGTCTATAAAAGTCACTTGGTGCTTGCCTTTTAACTGTTTAGTCATTTTGGGCTAATTTCCAACTTGCTGCTCAGGGCAAAACAGGCCTTAATAAAACAGTAGTAGGCTTTTGTAAAAACAAATAATGGAGTATTAATGTTATTGGAGGATGGACATTGATTCAAAGAAGCATTGTTCCTTGGTTTATAGATGAAATTTAGTGTTACATTTAACTTGCCTTCCCTCTGTTTTCAGCTGTAACTTGCTTTAGAAGCAATTACACTTATTTTATGAGCGAGTGGCACATTAGCACCTTGTTCCCTGAAAAACGAAATCTGGGCTGAATGAGGTTCAATGGATTCCATTCCGAATACATACTCTTACTCAGCTATCCATATTTTTTTTTTGCTTGTATATATACTCTGGTCACCCTGGTATTTCTCTGTAGTGTTAGAAATGTATTGACTATTATGCTTTAAATGGCCATGGGATGAAATAAATGGATGTAAAATCTTCCATACCAGTGTCATTTTTGGACTCCATCTGTGAGACACTTTTCTTATCGTAATTCTTGATAAGTATTGATGTGGTTGTACACCTGATCTGTGACTCTTGGCCCATCGTGTGTTTTTAAGTCATTAAAAAATAATAAAACTAGCTGTCATTTACATCTGCATACAGAGTGATTTAAATGGAATTATTATTTTTTGTCCCTCTACCCAAGTTGGTTCAGCTGGGCCAAAAGTAGGACACAGTCCAGTTTATGCATTGCAAATGGTGGGGTTGTGTCCTGAGGGATATACCAAGGAGTCATCATTGGCTGCAACTGTGTAGAATAGGGCTGTCAAACTTGTGGGCCGGATGCACCACACGCTGGCCACGCCCATGACCAGTTTAGCAAAGAGGGAAAAGTGATACATCATGTGATGCCACGAGTTTGACACCCCGAGTGCAGAGTAACATTTAGGATTGGATTTGTCTATGCAGAATATGTGGTCTTAAAGGTCTTAGAGCTGAATGCAAGTTGCAATTTTTTTTTTAAGATGACTTATTGCTGTTGTGCCAAATTCTTAAAAAGTAACCTCAAATTCTACTAATTTGCTTTGCACATTTTTTTCTTGGAAGGGCATAGTTTAAGTGCATACATAATACAAAAAGTAATTTATTCAAAGCCATGTCATAACATAAATCTCATAACTATGAATAGACTTCATCTCTCTCTCTCAAAAGAAAACCATAAAGAGCTGGCTCTTTCACCTGGCACTGGGCAAGAGGGATGTTTGGTGGGAAACATCCAATAAGTTAATTGAAGTGCTGGGATTTTATTTTTATGTTTTTTTATTGTGAGCTCTCCAGGCATGTGTTCTAAGATGAGAAGCCATGCAAACCTTTTAAATAAATGAGTATAAGTAGCCATCAAAAGCAACAACGATTGATTGTAAATCAGTGGTTCCTATTTTTTTTTTCATTACCCATAACCACAAATCAGTCCTTTTTATCCAATGTGGCTAAAATTCAATTTAAAAGTCCCTGTTGTATTGGATTTTTGCCAATACACAAATTTATTTTATCCAATTTTGAATAATTTACCAAGGTTTGGGAAGCAATGATTTAAGTTTGCATGCTACCTGACTCCCAACGACTCTGGGTAGTTGATAATTAGAATATACAGTGACTAAAGACTGTGCTAACCATGAGTGACTGAGAATTTCCATGTATCCCTAAAAATTTAAGATTATCTCTACTGAAATTACATGCAATATTTGGTAAACAGGATTTTGAAAAGATTTCCAAGACTTTAAGCTATTACAAATACTGCATAGCACACATTTGTTCATTTTAGAAAATGCCCATAATATATTAAAGGGAATGGTTTTAATAGTTGATTCAAAATCCCAAAGGTGCTTTTTCAAAGAAGCAACTGGACTTTCTGGTTTTTCTTTGATGACGTTTCACTTCTCATCCAAGAAGCTTCTTCAGCTCTGACTGGATGGTGGGAACTGGAAGGATATATTCTTCTTACAGACAGCTGGTCATTGTTAAGGTCACCTGGAGGTTTATCTATGCCATCATGGTTACCTGTATGGTGCAATTGGGTGTGGAGCCATTTTGGTACTGTTGAAAGGACTGTGTTGTAGATTGGAGATAATGATGTCATATCACTACCTCTGTTGAGAGAGGGCTGTTCAATTTTGACATAGATGGCCTATTTGTCCCCTTTCAAACCAGCCATCCTCTCTGTCCAAAATATGATCTTTGCTGTCTTCAAAACAGTGGCCAGTGTCTTTTAAATGCAAATGGACTGCTGAATCTTGTCCTGATGTGTTCTATGTTGTGCCATGCAGTTATGAAGTGGTTGTTTTGTTTCCCCAATATATGTTTTGTTTCCCCATCTATCTCCAATCCACAACACAGTCCTTTCAACTGTTCGAAGAAGGTGCCACACATATTTGCACCACTCAGGTGACCCTGATGACACAGATAAACCTCTAGGTGACCTTAACAACTTGCTAAAAGAATGCAAATGACCAGCTGTTTGCAAGGAATATTCCTCACCAACCAGTCAGAGCTGAAGAAGCTTCTTGGATGAGAAGTGAAAGAAAGGTTTTCAAAGAAAAAGCAGAAAATCTAGTTGCCTCTTGAAAAAGCACCTTTGGGACAACCATGATCTGAATGACTAAGAATCTCCCTCAACATTGATTTGAAATTGAAATATGGTGAAGAAATAAAGCATGTTGATAGTATTTTTAGAAACTTTTTTTCTGATGCATAGTGTTGCACATAATTGTTTTTGAATATTTTTTTTGGGAAAGTGTAGAAAAACAACTGTATAACTCTAGTGATAGTTACTTTTGAATGACAAAATAACAATACTTGTGTATAATTGCAAAGGACAATGTAGAAATAAATTGTCAGTAATCAATGTAACTGAAATAATATAAGTAGTAAATACGAATTTGTTAACCACATGCCTCTCAGAATCCTTTAAGACAGGTGTCAAACTGGTGGTCCGCAGGCCAGATGCATCATGTACAGGCCATGCCAACTTGGCTCCTTAAAGGCAAAAAGTGTTGCAATATGTCATGTGATGTCACATGATGTGAAAGAGTTTGACACTCATGTTTTCAGAAGTTTGTATTTTAATATGGATATGTATTGACTACATTTTAAGAATTAGCTTGCTGCCTATGCAGCGTGATCTGCATTTTTATTTTTTAAAAAAGTAGTTCTACTTAAGCTAAAAACGAAATCCAAGTCATTGTTGCTCCAACAGAAGACGAATCAAAGAAAATTAAAAGAAATGGATTCAATAGAAGTGGATTTTTAAAATGTCCTATCAGCACAAAAGCACGGTATGGGTTTACAAATTTTAATCTTGATACAAACTTTCAAAAATCCTTGGAAAAGTATGGGCTACTATTTTTATTGGATCAGAGCCAGGGGCCTGCTTTTCTTCCACCCAGACGTTTGCTGAACTATTTTTATTTGTTCTTACTTTTGGATACTACAGACTGTTGTTCAGAAACTATGCTCATCAGTATTTGAGATCTTTGGCTGATACCTTGATGGCTCTGAGGTGCCTTTGTCTCACTGGCTGGAATGTACTGTACTTGCTTATTATTTAGTAGCACTGTTACTATCAACCTGGAATGATGAAGCTGCAGAGACAATAGCAAGAAAGCAAGAGAAGCAAATAGACTGAAGCTGACTGGACACAGGTGAGGACAAACTTGGAATCTCTTCTATAGGAAGAATAATAAAATGGCTAATTTGTCTATTGCTATTTTATTGGTTCAATGTAATTTGCATTTGTTGGAGTTATTCTGATGATAAAATGGTTGTTATCTATCACCTTTGGAGGAAGCAAAAGATCCTGTTGGAAGCCAAAGTGACATATAGTGAAAGTTATCACAGCAATCCCAGTGCAGGAAATAAAGCAAGTCGAATAATGTGAAAATAGCATAATGTCAAAACAGTAAAAATAATAATAATCACCATTTGGTTCCCCATTTCCTGGTTAGATATTGATGGCCTGAATTGCAAAAGTATTATTTAAGTAAGAACTGGTCCTGATTTTATATTTTCCTCTCTTCCTCCCCATTCCTCATGTATGATGTATTTTAGATGCTGTATCTGAAATTCTTCCTGTTTTAAACAGATAACTATACATATGTTTAAGCCTTTCTGCATTTTGCTTCAGTGGAACTGAAAAGTAGAATACAAGGATTCAATCCTTTAATTTTGGGAGGTTGGTCCATAATTTAATGGTTGTAGACAATTGTACAAGCGCAAGCATATCAGCCACCAATGGACTGATACTATCTTTATGTGCAAATGCTTTAGAATTCCCTGACCCAACCTGGTGACCACATTACTCATTATAGCATTTCTAACTGGAGGAGTACCCTTTTCATTCCCATAGATGTTTGCTAAAATACACTTCAGCTTCTATTTGCATTGGGATTATATTTTTTCCAGACTTGCCATTGAAAAGAAAATAGAAATCATCTGTAATTTGCAGAAAGCCAAAATTCAGTTTCATTGTATAACTTTTTTAAAAACATCAGTGTTATCTTTAAAATGCTAGTTGTAATTTAGTCAGACTCTTATTCAGAAACTCTGTTCAAATCTAGCACAGCGCTTGAAAGCTGATTGTGTTTCCCTTTGGATTAGAAAGCAGATCAGAGCTTTCTCTAAATATTAAATATAATTTTTTAAAGTTTCAAAATGGTTTTTTAAGTGGATGCCCATTTATGGAAAACCTAATAGAGTTTGGACAGAGAAGCCACATTACAATTAAATACATTCACAGTACACACTTAAATTATTTACATAATATACATAGTTTGCTATTTTCCCCCTCCAGTTTGGTCCTGGAATATACAGTTCTTCCTTCTCTGTCCTCCTCTAGTCAAATCTTCACAATTTCTTTATCTTCCATGTTATTGAAGGCCAGTTTCTGGTCTTACGGAATTATGAAAAAATCTGTCAATAATAAATCTGAATTAAAGAGGGCAGTAAGACACACCTGTAGATACACTTGCAGATATGAAGGGTTAATGGCAAGCCATACCTAATGAGCAGATTGTGCTTGCTCTTAAACCTTATACATTCTGGAATTATTCGATTTACATGTGTAGCCTGAGATAGGGCAAAATTGAGACAAAACTAATTCAAAGGACACTTAACTTGCATTGAAACCCATTTTTGAGGTTCACCTATAACATTCTTTGCTGTGGTCATAAAATGTGTCACGTTGGGAACATAAGAAACTGTTGTAGATTTCAACCATTCATAGATTTTTTCTGAAAATTTACATGAGTTTTGCATTATACTGTAATGTTTTGTGGGCATGTATGCATCTCTAGGTATTTTTTTCTATGGAAGATAAACAGAACTGCCCCAGAGGGATATTTTCAGTTCTCCACATGTTAATTCAAACTTACATTGGAGATTTTATTTACAATACTTCTAGTTTTTCAGAAAGCAGGATTCAATAATGGCCAGGCAAATACATTTTTAAGATTAAATCTTTATACAGAAATTGGGAGGGGGGGGGGCAGATATGTGTTTCACTGACANGGGGGGGGGGGGGGGGGGGCAGATATGTGTTTCACTGACAGCTCCAAGAGTGCCACCAAGAGGCCACTGTGTTGCATTGCTGGGGATTCCCATTTCCTAGTTTGATGATGCCAATAAATTGCTGCTTGACTTGGAAAAAAACATGAAAATAATAAGCAAGAATAGAATGTACCTTCTAGGTTTTCTCAGTAATATGTTTTATTATTGGCATTTCACAGATGCAATGCTTTTATTAGGCCACTCAGAACTATATGAACTAATTTATTTGGGCAAAATACGTAAAGTGCTGCCTTGCCATTCTGTGTAACTTTTTCTCACTGAGTACAATCCACAAAGTTATTTACCATGTAGTAAGATTAGCAGACTTCCCAGAGATATTCCAGCTGTTGTGTGTAAAAGCAGTCATTACAGAGGAAATGCAGTGCCAGCAGGAATGTTTCATATCCCTATCACAGCCTAAGCAGAGTTCTTCCATCAGGAAAAAAATCCACAATGCCTGCATAAGTAGAGTTATCTAATATTCCATTGAAATCAGTTCAAGTAAGTAAAATTTATTTATAGCCATTGATCAGTCAGATACAGTATACCTGATAATAACAGAAAAATGAGAAAATTAAATATGAGAATAACATCTGAAATAAAAGCAGCATAATAACATGATAATATGGTACAAAGGGATTAAGTTGGGCTTTACAAATTGGGGGACCCTCTGGATCATTGTGAATTAAACTTCAATGTTTTTTTTTAATCTGTACTTTAAAGCTACTGATTTTATGGGACTTAGTATTGCCATCCAATAAATAAATAAAACTATATACTAAAATAAATGGGACTTAATTCACTTTGATGAGCTGCATCCATAGTCTCTCTTTCAAAAACTTGCAGTAGGTCTTTATTTCAACTTTATTCTTAATATTTCATATACTGCTCATCCCTCTTCTCTACCTCATATGAGCAAACATGTCATTCCAATCATACATGGAATCTGGCTTGAGCAATACTCTGTGGAATGACATCTACTTTTTGTCATTAAGCCTGGGATCCCACATCATGCTAAACCAATAAATGATTTGTTTGGTTCGGGCTCAAGATTCAGTTCGGATTTGGCCACTGATTAAATTGATAATCCAACAACATATGGCTTAGCAAGGATGGATCTGGTGAACACCCATCCTTAGAAGACACTACCTGGCAGCTGACAAGTCAATGGGAAGCCATCTCAAACTTGATGCAAGTTGGAAGATTGGGTCTCCAAAATCTTTATTTGTGTCTCCATGGATTGATGCTACTGTACGTACTCAGTAGTTTTATGATCAGCTGGTAGCATCAATGCACACACATTGCTTGACATCAGATTGCCTTTCCCTTCTCAGTTTTGCTTACACGAGCTCCCTATAATCATTCGAATTATAAACAAAAAACTGACCTCACCTTAATAACTTAGAACATCTGCTACTTCACGACATCTTGTTGTTCAGAATACTCTGGCAAAGATCTCTTTAATATTGATCTGAACCTGGAAGGTTACATTTAGATATTCCTGTATTTCCATGGAGTGAGGGTTGAAATATGCTTTGTTTCTAAGGACTTCTACTACCCTGTTTCTCCAACAATACGGCCTTCCCCAATAGGAAGTCCCAGCATGTTTTATAGACATGAAATGTAATTAAGCCCCTCCCCCCAAATTAAGGCCTATATTAAAACATGCAAAATGGGGGGGAATGGTGGGGGGGCTTGCCGTTAGGAAGAACTTTTGTTGCAGACCCGGATATGGTGCCTGCGTTGACCCCGATACGAAGTGCCCCACCAACACNAAAAAAAAAAAAAAAAAGACCCGGCCTTATTATATGAGAAACACGATATATATTTTAAAACAGTAATGTGAATAAAACCTGTCTTGAGAAGAGAACTAAATCTAAATACAGCCTGTTAGATTATCAAGAAAATAAAAAATTCTATGCAACTGCATTTATCTGCATTTATTTAGACCCCTTGTGTGGGCTGAAATTTTCCAGCGTGTTGTGTTTGTAGATGGCCATGCTGATGAGGGATTCAGGAGTTCCACTACCTCATTTGGGGAAAACCAGAGAGGAGAAAAGTACTTTTTAGATTTCAGCTTATAGGGATTTCTGTATAGCTAAATATATGTATATGTATATGTATGCATAACTCAATTCTATACAACTTTATCCCATGTCTTAATCTCCATAACCATAACTCATAATTTTTTGAAAATGAAATATTAAATTGATTGTATAGAACTTTTTTTAAAAAAAATAAGTATGAGCAGAATCATGTTGTCTTTGAAATAAATTGCAATATTGTCAATGCAGACTTTTCTTTTTAATGATATCTCAAAGATTAGCAATAATTTCATGATATAGTATAGACAGAAGAATTTCTAAAAATTCAAAGAATTTAAGGCGAAGTGTCACTTTATAGATGCCCAGAGTCATTTTACAGGGGGTGGCATAAAAAAATTAACAAATAATATAAAAAAAGAACAGGTGAAACTGTCCAGGAGTAACAATAAAGTCACAAACCAATCTATGATTGAAGACAATATTGTCACATACTAAGAAACTCCACACTAAACTGTGTATGTTTGTGGGTGTGGATGTGCTTGGATTTATATACAATTAAATCTCACTGGCAGAGCAACAGTTTTTAGATGGTTGAATTAATTTCCTGATTCAGCAAAAGTTGCATTCTGAAAAATGGCATGTGATCATTCTGCATTAGCAAACCTTTACAGCAGGAAACACCTTAGACCTATCTAAGGAATTCTTTCTGCTTAGGTAATTAGATGTGTCATGCAACAGTCAACCAATTCACTCATCAGCAAAAAGTTCATGGCAATTATTTTATCTTCCTCCACTAAAACTGAATTTGTGATTTATTTTACATCACATTACGGGATTTGTCCGGCAGACCAAATTTGTATTTGTCCAGTGAAAGCACAAGGCCATTTACTAACCTGAAGAAAGAGGTGTCAGTTTTAACTGTAACATAATCTGTGCTCTACAAAGAAAAAAATATTCTGATGTTTAAAAAGAAAACAAAGAGAGAGAAAACTAAATGTATCATCCCTTGGCAAATATCCCAGCACAGAGCATAGATATTAGTTTAAACATAATAAATCAGTACCTTGTTCATGGATGTTTGTTCAGCATTTGTCAAAATCTAGCAACTTTTTCTCCCTTTTCACACACACACACACACACACACACTTTTTTTAAAAAAAAAAATCTCTGGGGAAATGCCAAAATGATGATACAGTGGATATCAAATGGGCTGAATTGGGTGGGACACACAAATAACATGAAATAAGAGCAGAATCATAGCCTTAATATTGTACTTTGTTCTTTGCTTTTTCTTCCTTTGGAGTGGAGGGGTTCACGTTTGTTTCCTATTGGGAGGTAAGTCTTCTGTCAAAGAAGCTATGAGACCAGGAATGTAGTGACATGGACAAATTACGTATGGTGAAGATTTTAAATAGGTTTCCCCAGTAAGAGAAAAGTGTTCACTATTTTTTAAGTCTCTTAGCGAAAGGAATGCATAGAGTTAAATCCTAAAGAATATTCAAATGGAACAGAATTAATTCAAAGAGCATTGAAAAGATGAGAAATAGTCACTAATATTCTACAAACACCTGCATAAATACTAATAGAATTATTCATTCTGTTGTAGAATAGGAAACCTCCTAGTCTTCCAATGGCTTCTAATTTAAATTGACATGCACTGTAGAATAAGCTAAATAATGTGATAGGAAATAATGATATTTTTCTCATGTGGTAATTTTTTTCCATTCCTTGAATAAAAAACATACTTTTGCATGCTTCTTTACATTCTTTAAGTACTTTACTGTTCTTATTACATCTGAAGGGAGAGCCAGCATGGTGTATTGGTTAAAGTGGGTGTTGGCAACCCGCGGCTGTGGAGCCACATGCAGCTCTTTCATCCCCCTGCTGTGGCTCTGTCAACTGAACACACCACTCACTGGCCATGCTCCTTGCCCTCCCCTCCCAGTTTTCCTCACCTGGCCTGAGAAGATAAAGGTGACAGCAGGGGATGGAGACTTGCTCCACATCATAATGGGGTCCAGGAGGAGGAGGGGATGCCATCTCCCCCATTGTGAAGCATGCTAAATTTAACTGTGCTGCACAAGGCAGCAGTGGGCAGGCTATGAAAGTGGCAACAGCAGTGGGCCAGTGTCTTGGGGTAGAGAGCAAGTTGTACGTCTCCCCGAGCAACCGAGGTGTGCGCAGCACCAACAAGGGCCGAAAGGGGAGGCAAGTACAGGGGCGCTTCGTTCCTGTTCTTGAATATGGAGCGAGTCTCCATCCCCCACCATTGCTCTTACCTTTTCAGACGAAGAGAGGAGTGACTAGGTGTAGAGGGCGAGGGGTGGGGCCAACCAGTGGTGGGTTCAGTCAACAGGGAGCCACAGCAGGGGGATGAAAGAACTTCATTTACCTGGGAACCTGAAATGACTCCTGATTTAAATCATATGGAAAAAAAGCACCCAAAGAAAGAACATCAGCAAAAAAAACCAACCCCCCCCCTCATCTGTTTTGGGAAATGGTTCAAGAGGGAACACACACAAGGGGGGGGGAGGGAGAGGGGGGAGATACCTGTTTCCCACAGAAAAAAACTACCCAGAAGCCACAAAACTTGGGTAGGCGTGGCTGGGGGTGTCATATGACTGGGTGGCATTGAGTTATGTCAAATTGGCCATGCTCACCCAGGTTTTGTGGCTCCCAGTGTTTTCTTCTCTGTGGCAAATGGGTCTAAATGGCTCTTTGAGTTTTTAAGGTTGCAGACCCCTGGGTTAAGGGATCAGGCTAGGAACCAGGAGACTGTGAGCTAGTCCAGCCTTATGCATGAAAGCCAGCTGGGAGATGTTGGTCCAGTTACTTTCTCTCAGCCCTAGGAAGGAGACAATGATAAACCATTTCTGAAAAATTTTGCCAGGAAAGTTGCAAAGATTTGTCCAGAGTGTCTAAGAATCGGACGTGATAAAATGTAAGAAAACAAAAGTAATTTCCTCTTCTTCCTTTTTCTTAATCTTTCCGTTGCAATAAAGGCTTGATGAAAAGTAATTACAAAGTTTCAACATACTGCACTCTTCTTCAATGAAGTGGAACCATCTGTTCTTTTCCCACAAAATTTCTGGGAGCCCAGAGTGGAACAAAGTAGCAACCTATGCTTTAAAAATATAGTATTGAAGCAATAATGGTACAATAAAGAAAAAGGAACACTGAAATTTTTCAGTACTGTACTGTGGTGTGTTATGGTATCTTTTTGTGTTTTGAGTGCTAATACCTAAATTGGCTCTGAGTGATAACTCTCTTTTCTGCCATGAACACAATTAGATGAAAATTACTTGAGGCTCATTTGTTTGCTTTCAGTGAAATGGCTGCTTTTATCTACACATTTTCAACTCAGTTCAAAAGGAGGACTTGGGGTAGTTATCTTGCTTGTGAAGGTTTTCCACTCTGGTTGAAGAATCATATTTTAATTTTCTACATTTTTGCTGCCAAATTGTGGCAGTGCATTATACAGAGCTCTCGGACTACAAACAGGAAGGCTGGGAACCACATGTAATCTCTGGCCCAGAAGTTATTCTTTATTCTATTAATGAGTGACATAAACGAGAGCATATTTAATACTGGATAAACTATCAGCCGATTAAACTGTGGAGTTTTGCATGCCCAAGAAATGTCCCATATATCTCAGAAGTTGGAACACATCAATGGGCTATTGAAGAATCGGTATTAACTTAGGAGGAAAAGTAAATCTAAGGGTAGATATGGGTAAAACCGCCTCTTTCTGCAAGTTTCAAGTTTTGGGAAGCTGAAGTCCGTTTTGTCTTACTCTAACATCAGTTTATAATTCAGTAGATGTATGCAGTTTTCACTCAGGAAACTGTCGCACATTATTTGGAGTTGCATTTTACCTGAAACATTACAGTTAAAGTGGGTTGCATATTAAATTGTAAATCTCTCTCTCTCTCTCTCTCACACACACACACACACAACAGAGTGAGAGAGAGACAGACAGACATTGTTGTGGTGACTGCTTGAAACTATCTGAAGTTTTCTTGACAAGATTTCAAAAATGGTTAGACTTTCCTTCCCTTTTCCTAGGGCTGAGAGAAATCACCCAGTTGTTTTTTTATGCTTAAAATGGGACTATAAACCATTGTTTTCCAGTTTCTACTCTGGTATATTTCTACTTTGGTTTAACCACTAAACCAAGCTGGCTCAACCCTCTCCTCTCCTGAAGACATAAAATAGGTTTTTCCATATTAAAATGTGCGTTAAATAAACATTTCTTCTGTATTTATATAAAAGACGCCCTGAGAACCCAAATTTATTTATCAGCTCTTTTCTGCAGTCTCTTGAAAACTGGTTTATATTCAAAAAGAGAAACAGCCATATAAATGTATTGGTAGTTCATCTTTCAGTAAGTTTCAGGAAGATAATATCACAAGAACCATGTGAGTTATTGAAAAATGATTTAAGTCTATCTATCCATCTATCCATTTATCCATCCATCCATCCAATCTAAATCTATCAGATTTAGCTTGCTTCAATATTTCTAGAATATCTATATCTATAACATATACATATTACAGAAATATTGGAGCAAGCATCCATGTTTTGTTTCTTCACAATGCACAAATGATAAAAATAAATAAATAGGGAAGTTGTTGTCCAAACTCCATGTTAAAGACCTCAGAAGAGAAGAAGCCAGTTTCTGACATGAACTGCTGAAATGTGCCAAGATATATTGAACCTTAACAATCTTTATGGCTACAGAAACCTAATTTTGAAACTATTCTTATTACATACTGGTGCAATGGACTTTGCATACAGTGGACCAAGTTTTTGTTTGTGATTGGTGTAATTTGTGAACAATGTGTCAATGTAATTTATTATATCAAGGTGGTAATAAGGTAATAAAAGTAGACGATATAAATACTTGTACTGCTATACTCTTCAATTGAAAGGATATTCCTGGATGGACAATCCTTCCTTACAGTTAGTTAGACCATAAAAATAAAGTTTTAAAGGAAAATATTTGTAGTTCAGGTTTGAAATGTAAGGTCTTTCTTTGGTGTTCTCTGAGCTTGGTTGTTTTCTTGCAGATGTTTCATAACCCAAACGAGGTAACTCTAGCACTGATGATGTTAACTAGTTTGGGTAATGAAATGTCTGTAAGAAAACAACCCAACTCCCTCAGGACCAAAGATCCGTCAATTGAAGCTTTGCTATATTTTCAATATCATGTGATCTACATTGCTGGACTGCAGTTCAGAATAGTTTCCTTCCTTGACCACACTTGCAAAAGATAGAAGACTTTTCTTTCTTTGAAGAAATCTCATTAAAAAAAAATCTAGATTAGGAATTGTGCATATGTTTAGTTCTGTGTTAAACTCACTTTGCTGTCAAAAAAAGGAATATAGTTTCTTTCTTATCTTTTTGCATTTCAACATCTTTTAGAATAGTTTCAAGAATTATGTAAGAGATTTTCAATAAAAAGAGCAATTGACAGGTTTGTTTGAAAAAGCTACCATAACTCTAATCAGTCTGAAATGATTACAAAAATATTCTTATCAAAGAAAATGAAAAAAGGGAAAAATCTATTCTTTGAAAAATAAAATCTTTGGAAAGATTCCAATGCATTTCATTCCTTTTAAACCTTTTTCCCCTTTTCCTTTTGCAAGTATAACCAAATTCTTTAACATCATAGAGATCTCAAAGGTAATTCATATACAATTATTGCATTTTAATTGAGCATTTTAAAATGCACAGGAGATAGCTGCTTTTATTAAACAGCCAAAGTTAATTAGGTACATAATTCAGGCAATTTTTTCTGTCCACA
Source organism: Laticauda laticaudata (assembly GCA_004320025.1). Lineage (NCBI taxonomy): Eukaryota > Metazoa > Chordata > Lepidosauria > Squamata > Elapidae > Laticauda > Laticauda laticaudata. Next base: position 60,952 of record BHFT01003839.1, on the reverse strand, counting down.
CAACCTGTGTAAATTCTCTAGGTTATTAATTGTAACATTATGCAATTATTTTATTAACCATGTATTTGGTTGTGCATATACACATATATTGTGTTATACACACATACACACATGTGTTATACACACATACAGCACACAGAGAAATCTAAATTATGTCTTCTAATAAACTATCTGACTGGCTTGCAATAAAAATGAATACCCTATAAAACAATCCCATATAAATGGACTAAAATAGTCTATAAATCAATACTATAAATAAACCATAGTAACATTTAAAACCCAACTGTAGGGTTGTTTTCTTATTTTATCTTATGTAAGAAACACATTCAAATAGAATTTGAAGCTTAAATCCAGCAGCATTAATTTTGTTTGTCCATATATTCCAGAAATTGAATTAACCCATTTTGCAAGAGTGGGATGGTTTGGGCCAGATTCAGACACGGTTGATATAATACCTTTTCTGATTTGTTGACCAGCAACCAATGTTCCTTATATACCACCAATAACCAAATACTGTAAATGTTACTCAACACTGAAATTTCCCCATTCACTTTTCCTTAATTTTTTCCTCCTGTTCCTAGTTTCTAAGTTTTTTTTTACAAAGCACCTACTGGTACCTATTAAGCTTTAAAACAAAGAAGTGGCTGTATACAAGACTTCACTATTATTTTTCCCATTGCAATTGCTTTGAAATCTTACCACTTTAAAAGCTCATGCTGCAATGGAGGATTTTTGATAGTTTATAAGATTAATAATGAAGCCTTTTCTACAAGTAGCCATCAATCTGAAAATATTTCTTGAAAATATTAGGTTTTTGAAACATTGCCATTAAAGGATTACTAAAGAATTTTAAAAACAACTATGTTATTATAAAATTATATACATTTTCCTTGCATAAATATCATGTACATTTACCTTGTATAAATAAATATAGAAGATCAAAAAGATAAGTCCACTGGATCCACAAATTATATCTGCATCATGCATTAAACTCTTTCGTTTCTGCTAGGATAGCTTCTGTAGCAATAAGTGTTACCATATTAAACACATTGGCTAATCTCTGGAATTTAGAGGAGACTGAATTTGAACAAGGAACTAAATTCTAAAGGTAATTAGGAGGTTAGAAAAGATTTTGTCTGGGACCTCAGATCTTGGGAGTCACTGATTTTTCTGAGAAGTTGTAGGAAATTATAGTCAAAAGATACCTAGAGCAATGGTAGCAAAAAACTAAGCCAAAATGCAATCAAAACAAAATTGTATAATCATAATTTGACAGCATTCCTTGGTGATAATGATAGTGAAGTATTTGTTTCTCTACACTTACTGAAACCTGACTCTCAGAATCAAGGTTGGGCATTTTCCTCCTCACTCACTGCTTCTTTTCATGGGTAAGCTGGTGTTTATCTAATGGCTATTGATATATACTTCAAAGCTATCTCTATGCTTATAACAGAATATCAGAGTTGGAATGGATCTTGGAGGTCTTCTAGACCAAGCCCCTGCTCAGACAAGAACCCTATACCATTTCAGACAATAGTTATTTCATCTCTTAAAAACTTCTAGTGTTGGACCATTGACTTCTGGAGGCAAGTTGTTCCACTGGTTAACTGTTCAGTCAGGAAATTTCTCCTTAGTTCTAGATAGCTTCTCTCCTTGATTAGTTTCTATCCATTGCTTCTTATCCTGCTTTCAGGTGCTTTGGAGCATGAGTTGACCCTCTCTTCATGGCAACCCCTTTGACATTGGAACACTGCTATCATGTCACCCCGGTTCTTCTTTTCATTAAATTAGTCATACTCAATTCCACCAACTGTTCTTTGTTTTAGCCTCTGGTCCCCTAATCATCTTTGTTGTTCTTCTCTGCACTCTAGTTTCTAGAGTCTCAATATCTTTTTTACATTGTGGTGACCAAAACTCGGTGCTGTATTCGAAGTGTGATCTTACCAAGGCATTATAATGTGGTACTTAAACTTCACATGATCTTGATTCAATCCCTGTTCATGCAGCCTAGGATTGCATGGTCCTTTTTGGCAACTGCATCACACTGCTGCTGGCTCATTTTTAAGTGATTGTTACTGGGACTCCAAGATCCTTCTCACAGTTACTGCTCTTGAGCCAGGTACTCCTATATTCTGTGCATTTGTGTTTTCTTGTCTAAATATAGAACTTTATAGAACTTCTTTATATCCATACTCTCCTGGGTAGAGATGGAAGAACTTTCCGAAGAATACTGTGATATTTTTGCAAGTTTTTTTGCAGATAAAATTGCTTGTGTTTTCTTGGGAGTTTGATGCTACTTGGTCAGAGGCTGACAAGATAAATGAACATTTGCCTGCAGCCTAGCTCATTTGTGTGCTAGTCCTGGCAATATAATCAGGAGGAAAATATTGGCATTGAACATCAATGAAAGCTATTCGGCAACATTCATTTCTGTCTGCCCATTGCCAACTCAGATGTCCTGTTCTTGGCATCCACCGGATATATTCTCAGTGTTAATGAATTATTTACAACCCAGAATATCAAGCAATGTAGCCAAAAACTCCTGAAGATGGTGAACAGCCAAATGTTAATGTTGGCCACTGTATATTATTGCACCATCTGTGCAGGAGTAAATGCCAATGAGGTTGAGCAGAGTGATGCAAAGGATTTCCTATAAACAGAAATTTAAATATTACAAAATATTCGGGGGATACTTAACAACATCAACAACTACACTAGTCTTTGGATCTGTTTAAATATAAAATTCTTGCAATGCAAGTTATAGGAAATGCTTCAATATTTATTATGTTCTAAAAATAAATCTCTAGAAATACGTAACATCTCTGAAATCCTGTACAAATTGTGTACTAATATGGTTAACCACAAATGCTTGTCTTCAGGAAGAAGCTGCCATGAAAAGATTAAAGTTGGCCAAAGAAAGATAGATAATTCCTATTTTTTTATTCTAAATGCTGATGCAATTGGCATTTGCATTGATTTATATGTTGTTAGAATATTTTGGTGAAATTTTGAAGGCTGGTTGCTCGAAAATGATTGGTTACAAAGCTGAATAGGAAATTATGAATACATTTAAATCAATCGCTATATGTAAATCGCTTGTTAAAAGGCAAGGAATATATTTCTGACCAAGTGTCATCCAAATTTGTTGGAAAGTAGATTTTGAGAATTGCCAAACTGTTACGATACACTGACTTTAGAAATGAATGACATCAAAAAACAGAAGTTTAAGCTATTGGAAGTGCTTTAAGAAGCTATCAAAGCAATAAAAACTGTGTTTATGAGGCAAATTATATTATTCCCGTGCCTCACTGAGACTCTAACAATGTCTCTACAACGACAGCAGCTCTTCAGAATGATCTCCAAAATTGCTTTGGAGGACACAAGTTCAAATAAACACTTCTCTGCATCATCTTTATGCAGCCATTTCTTTTCTATCGTAAACAAAATGAAGCCTTGATTTAATGATTTAATCCATTTAGTGGATTTCATATGCAAGAAACTGAAGTTCCACCTGGATTTGCCCAAACAAGCACGTTTGCTGCATCTGAAATAATCTGGATGAGGCAATTACATTTATCTAAATTTTAAATTAATTTGATGACACTTGTGACATAAAAATGTATATTGCAGAGGTGATGTTGCTAGGGTCATGAAGCAAATGTCCTATAATGTGTGAATTTGAATATAACAGACATTCCAGAAATAACAATCTAGTCTCACAGCGATGTGTTAAAAGTGAGGATTCATCAAACTTTCTTCTCCTTATTGAAATCGTTTTTAAATAAACAAATAATTTTACAGTTAAACAAATTGTTAAAGTAACTGTTTTGACTTATGTTTTGCTGAACTTGGAAGAGAAGGAACCAGAGTAGTGGATTTCATTGTGATTTTATCAACTTGTTTGTTTTTTTCAATAATTATTTATAATTATTGAAATTATTTATAATTATTTTTTTGTGAAGAAATAAAATAACACAATTTATTTCAATTTTTCCTCAAACAATCCTCCTATTAATAAAGACACACCACTGGTTTGTAAAAGGACCATGGCATAGGTCATATTTAGATGTTACATCTGGAATGCTCACCTGATCTGCTGCTCCCCACTCCTGCAAAAGAAGACTGTGATTGTCAGCAAAAAAATACTGGTCTGCAGCTGTATGCTATACACTTTCATATAAGCAAAGACTGCATTGATTTGGGGAAACAGAAAACAAAAACAAAACTTTCCTACTAGAAGATAGATAAAAAGAGTTATATGAATTACTGTGTAGTCGTAGATTTTATCCAATGGCAATTGGAAAGTGATTTTATCCAATGGCAATTATTTTAAAGCTGGGGTATTAACCAAACTCAATTTAAAAGTTAAGGCTTTTTTCCTAACAGTAGTGTGATACATACATTTGTATATACTAGGTAATAATAGACAAGTACAAATCAGCCAAGTACAGTTTGTTTGTTTTTTAATAAAGATATAATTACAAAAAGGGGATAAAATCAATCCGGGAAAAGGGGAATTTTAATAGATCAGTTTAGACGTTTAACTACATCTTCACTCACATCCATTTTAAATAGTATTACATAAAGCCTGGTGGAAGGAACAAATTTTGTATCATAATTGAGGAATTCACAATACAAGTTGCCAAAAATCAAAACACAGTTGTTTGAAAATAAATATGTTCCATGCCGAATTCTACTAAATGAAAATAAAAAGTCTCTTCCAGTACGAAAAGTTTCTCTTAGTATTTTTTTCATTATGGTATTGGGTCCTTTGACTGACATACTGTAAGGCTTTATGTTCAAGGATTGCTTAGCTGTTCTGATTTTGTGCTGGGGGGGGGCAGAAAGAAAAGACAGTTATTAGTATAGGTCACATGTTAATACTGTGTGCATTTATTATGCAAAAAATGCAGTCCAGAATCTGAACGCAGGCTATAAATGTAATTTCTCAACAGCCTCACAAATGGCTTGGGCTGAAACCTGGACTCATTTTTTGATTCTGGAGAACTTTTATGGGCCAAAGTGAGCACTTTAAGCTTGGCATTTGTTTAAGGAATCTATTGCACCTTCAGAAAATTGTGGAAATTGCCTCCAAATGGGAATGGACTGGCCTTACCCATTCAAGCATACACTATAAACAAATGCCATTTTTACCAATACAGAATTATTGTAATTTATAAGGGGCAGAAAGTAGATAATTAACATTTCAATAACATTTTAAAAGCAGATGGAGACTGTTCAGATGGAATATACTTACCCTTTGGTATCTACTTTCTCACTACTATTATCTTTAGATTTATCTTCTTCTTTAATATCTAGATACAAAAAGAGTAGCAGAATTTGCAAAAACGGTATAAGCAGTTATATGATGAAGAAATAATCTTCATTCAGCTTAACAGGACTCCCAGGTAAGTAAATATAAGATTGCAGTTCACATAAAACTGAAACTGCACCTCAGAAATTAGCTATTAATTTCAGTCAATTTACATGCATTGAGGGTAATCTAGAAAATACGACAGCTCACCTTAATATGTACTATTAACAGTATTACAAAAAATTTTTGACTTAAGAAAAATCTATACTTTTGGATCCCTCCTCTCGACCCAGGAAGGCAGCACTGCAGTTACTTTGGTTTAAGTCATAAAATGTGAGCTTTAGCTGGCTATTATCATAAAAAGTTTTCTTCATCTAATCAGATGAACATTGGAAGGGTTCAAAGGGAAGACAGAATTAAGTTTTGTAACCCAGTGGGTTTTTTCTTTTGAGCTACGTACATGACTGGAGGCCTGAAAAATCGCTATTTTTTTGTTTTTTTTAAATTTTGCACAGCTTTGCACATGAGACAACTCTCCAGGAAGCAGGTTAAACAGGATCTAAGACCATACTCTTAGTTTTGCAAATATGAGCAATATTGTTTACATCTTTGTCTGAATGTGTGGTAGTTTAAGAGAACAGATACTGTGTCTCCATGCCTAGTCCAATTGTCTAGCTATTTATTCATTCATTTGAACATTAGAAAGGAGCTATAATTATATGCCAAACAGATTACAAAATTTGCTTGCAGTGAATTTGGTATGTTTAGCTTAACAGAAAATATGTTTAATTTAGCATTGACTTACCTGCTTTTTTGTCTTCTGCCTCTTTCTTGTCTTCTTCTAAGCGTGCTTTCTTTGCCCCTTTCTTATGATCTGTAACATTTCGGCGTCCACCTTCTCCTTCATCTTCAGAATCAGAAAATTCTTCATCACAGGCTATCCTCTTATCAGAAGCACGAACTAGAATTAATATGGAAATTTAAAAGAAATTATTCCAAGATTTTTCACACCTCTTCAAAATGTTACCTGATGACATAAAGGCTCTTCAGCAATGACAGAGTATTTAACAACAAAAAAGCCATGGTAACCTGACACCTACTGATGTAGATAAATTCAGCTGTCTTGTATTCAATTGTGCTGTTATAGTTTTTACGCTAAGGCTATCCCAGAAGATCTGAACACACTGAATGAATTTTAACTTATTACTATTATTAATTGATAAGATACTTGTAATCTGTTCTCTCACGAAGCCTCATTTGCATAGCCACCCGCCATCCCTATTTAAATGTTACACCAGTTAAAGCCATTCCAAGCATCTGATGGAATAAGCTGCAACTCATAAAGCTTATGTCTTATAATAAAATTTCCTGATCTTAAAAGGTGCTACCAAAATCTAGATTTTGGGTTACCATGGAACAAATGTCTATAAAAGAAAACAAAATTGTTATGGGAATACATTTAAACCAGTCATGACATATCAGTAAAAAAGCAATTACTTATTTATATCAATCTACAAGCAATTACAAAGAAGCAATGTGACTTTTTCTTCAAAAAAGCAATTGCACTAGGATTATCTTTTAATTATTTTCTCCTCAAAAACTGGAAGCAAAATCCAAAAATTCAAGGCCAACATTTTAAGCATTATCTATAAAATTTACTTACTAGAAATACGTTTGTCTGGATCTTCACCATCTTCATCACCACTGTCTTCATGAACAGCATCTTCTGGAATAGCTTGCATCTGCACACCAGGAGCATGGGGTAGCATGCGCAAGTTCTCAAATAAACGCTGCCTGCAAAGAAAGCAGTTTATTGTGAAATAACTTTGTTTTTGTCTTTGAAATTTTTAAGTATCGACAAAATTAGCTTTCTGATTGCAAGAAACTACTATAGAAAAATTGTATAGCAATAGGACTTCAAAGAATAGAAATTCACAGAAAAACATGACTAATGTAACAAATGTTTCTTCTGTAATCATAAAAACACCTGCATAAATGTTCATGCTATTTAAATACCAGCTTTGAACAATTATCTTGTTTTCAGTGTTCAATGTAAACTTACTGAAAATTGTGAATGTAACTTCATATTGATAACATATTCCAGTTTTCAAAATAGTATGTAACCTATGAATGTTAATGATAAAAAAGATTTCTTGAGACTTACCATAGAGTTTACTTTCTAAGCAATAATGATTTTAATACAGGTAGGTCTCAGTTTAGAATAGGAAAAGTGGTTTTTTTTTTTTAGCTACTAAATGGGTAAACTGTCAGTTTTCATTTTCTATATTATTTAAGATTCCAGATGTAATTAGAAAACCTAGTCCTTGCTTTCTATTATTATTGATAATTTAATAAAACATTTACAAATTTTCACAGCATTAATCTTTACTAAAAATAGGACATTAATACTTACTTAATCTTTTCCATATATTCAGGAGTGTTCTGATTTGTCATGTTTGATGGGCTTATATGCAGTTTGAAATCTGGTCCAAAGTACTCAAAGTAATCGTTATATGGCAATTCTGTTAAAACGAAATTGAGATATAACATTTTTATCCTTGCTGAATTCTATAACAGGCTTACAGATCATATTAGTATATTTGAAAGTATTACTATAAAATTTTCCAGTTATCAATTCCAATTAGGCTTGGAAAAGATTATTTTGAAGATTTAAATAAAATTGTGTTGAAATATATATGGCAAGGTAGGTGGCAAGAATAAAGTTAAAACTTTTGCAAGAAGCTAGAATAAAAGGAGGATTTGCTTGCGCTAATTTGGGGTTGTACCTATCAACTACGAAATTGATGTGGGAAAGGACATGGGTAACATTAAGAATACTAGATTAGTTGAACATTAGAAAGAAAATGATCTGTTGTTGGGGTGGCATGCTTTTTATGGTATAAGGAACGAAAACACGGGGGTGCTTTAGAAGACATTTATATACGGGAAGTACTTTTGTGTTAAAACTGGGAGAAGACTAAAAGGACAATGTTATTTAGAAAATTCCATAGCGGCCTATCGACTATTGAAGCTTTTTCTTTCCTATAATACACAAAAAGGAAACAACAATTAGATATGGTGAAATACTTGAAGAAAAGGGTGTGAACTTAAATCTATGCAAAAATTAGAGGAACAAGGTATAAGTATGAATTGGTTTTTCACATGGCTCAAATACAATTCAAGGTATGATAAATATTTAAAACAGAAGGTTTTATATGATAAATTGACTGATTTAGATTAAGATTTTGACAGGTGCTGATGAAAAGTGATTTAAATTTATTATGGGATATTTATTAGAAATTAAATTAGAAAAACGTTAAGAAGACTATGATTGCTTGGGGAAGAATTTTGGATATGGATTGATTTAGGGAAATGGCAAAAATTGTGGTCTCATGTAAAATAAAATGACAATGTCAACAAGCATATAAAGAATTTTGTATGTTTACAGGTGGCACTTCCCCTGATAAGAATAGCAAGAATGTTCAAAGGAAATAAGTCCAAAAAGTGTTGGAATATGTCATCACGACACCTGGCTCATATTACCATAGGTGTGGTGGACATGTTCGACACTAAAAAATATTGGGACTAAAAATCCACATGTTGGCTGGAAAAAATGACAAATAAGCATATAGAATTGAACACCAGAGATTTTTTATTGGGATTTTGCTGAAATATATTGTAAAGATTTGAAATATCTTTGATTCGTAATTTATTAACAGCGCTAGGATTGTATTTGACTAAAAACTGGAAAAATTAGAAGAATACCATACAAGAAGGAGATCATTAAGAAAATACACTGGTGTGGCTGAAATGAGTGAGATTGACCATTTAAATTAAGAGAACAGGATCATGATAAACAATTTTATAAAATTGGGAATTATTCTATCATGTTAGATTAACAAACATAGTAATGAAATATGTAGATTTTTAGAAAATAATTAAATATATAAAGATGTTATTTTTTTCTCTTTTTAAAAATATATAATCTACAAAATGAATTCTAGATAGATCTTGGGCATAATATGAATTATTATAAACTAAGTAAAATATGATTATTTTATAAAACATGAATGAATAAAAGTATAGTCAACGATTGATTAATAAAGATATTCACGTACTTGATATTTGATTGAAAGTATGAGAGGATATATAATGAAATTGTAATTGAAGACTACGAAATGGTAGCACAAAACAATTTGTAAACCAACCAGCACACTGTATGTATAAATATGGAAGATGGCTTAATGTTTTTATGCTTTGTTTGTTTATGTCTGTTTTAAAACCAATAAAAATTTATATATAAAAAAAAACCAGTTATCAAAACAATAAATGCAATGATTTACTTTAAGAGAAACATAAGTAAAAGATAGTATGGTTCAGAATTATGGTTTGATTCAAATAGTGTTAAGTATATGCAGAATACTTATATTCTGTAAAAGAAGAAAAATAGGGTTTGCACTGTCATAGGAAGTAACTTCCTTCAGTTGTGTTTTTGACACTTAGAATTTTGGAATGTATTCATTTAAACACTAAGTATGTGTATTCATTTAAAGCTGTACAAATACAATATAAGTAGGATACAAAAGTTCTACAAAAGAGATGTTTCCACACTTATATCTATTTTGAATTACTAAAGCTTGAAAGAATGAATCAGTATTGTGTACACCGGAAAAGACTTCAAATAATTTAATTAAAATAATTTACTTCAAAAATTTAAAATGTGTTTTATACATAGTACCATACACAGTAAGTTGATATAAGTGTTTAAAAATGCTGGAGTAAAAAACTGGAGGATAGCAGTATTAATTCTGACTGAGGCATGGAAAACAGCCAGGTGACCAAGTCAATCACTCCCTGAGAAAGAAGGCACTGACCAAACACATCTGAAAACGTCATCAAGAAAACTGGCCATTTCTACATACTGACTAGAAGGACTAAATAATTAATTAGAATCACTGTCTTAAGTTAAACAATTTATGAACATAATTATATACAGGGTTTTATGTTTAATATTTAATATTAAACATTTTATATATAATATATAATATTTTAATATTTTCAATATTATTAAATTATTTTTAATAAATATTATATTTATAAACTTGCATTTAAGAAACACCAGTTGAACTTTTTTTAAATAATTATTCAACCACAAGTAGAAACTTATAGGCAAGTAAGTTACAAAAAGAATGTCTCTTTTAGTCAACAAAGGAATAATGATATAAGCCTTATGATAATATATATATATATATACACACACACANTATATATATACACACACACACACACACACACACACACACACACACACACATATCAAATATTAAGGATGCCTTTTAAACAGTGCAAAATCCACTGGATTCAAAAGGGGAAATAAAACATATTTATACTTACTTTGGGAACATATTATAAATATATATTATTTTAAGGTATAACATCTCACACTCCTTCAATAATAATAAAAAAAATCCTTACACTATAATTGTAACAATTACAAGTTACAATTACACTGTATATTTTAGTGTATAGTATAAGCTCTACATTGTAAATTTAATGATGTTTCCAGAGAGTGAGATCCCTGAGAGCAAACAGACAACACAGATTAACAGAAGAGGTGGAAGAATAAGGAAGATGCAGGCAAAGTACTGTTTTTCCATAATATGACAGAGGTCAGTCCAACAAAACAGACCAGGCTGAAAATTAATACCACAAAGATCAGGACTACTTTTATTGTAACAGCTATAGTAACAGAATCTTGCAAGAATGAATCCCCTCACTTTATCTTTGTGCAAATTAGGAAGGGGCTTATTTGAGATGTTTTCTTGGACCAAGCTCAAGACCCTCTTATATGGCCATTGCCTTGGTAGCAGTTCTTCCTCTTGCCCTTCAAAGTCATTCCCATTTCCCTCTATAAAACATTACCAACATTATTCAAACCCACCAACGATTCATTCCTTTTGATTCATATGGGGACAAATGGTATGGCCAAAAGAGATCATGAAAGAATCTTTGGAGATTACAAAGCCTTCAGTTAGAAAATAAAGGAACTGGGAGTATAAATATTATTTTTGTCAGTATTTCCAATTGATGGTCATGGCCCAAGAAGAGGACAAGATTCTGGAAGGTAATAACTAGCTACAGAGATGGTGTTTGGATTCTACAATAATAATGTATGTTACTTTCATGAAGAATTCAGGGGAAGAGATGAACATAGGAAGTCATGGGAAGGGTAACTTTAAAGGGTACTTTATGGTCCCTTTCTGGACAGCATGAATCAAAACAAAAATGTTGAGCATAGCAAAAACCAAGAATCAAATATGTCACCATGTTTTGGAGCCCAGATGCCGAAACATAGAGGAAGAAGCAGGGGTAGAATTGGGTCTGAAGAACTTTGCAGGAAATTAGAACTGTAGGGCTTTTGGGTGGTGCAGTATTTCTGCTGGAATCAGGAATTTGTTAAGGCAGAGAAAAATCTAAGGGACTTATATTAATTATAACTTTAGATTATTAAGCTTTTTAGTATAATATTTACCATTAGGAATTTCGCAGTCTAAGGCTACAGCAGTCTCATATGTCCAACATCGAGCAACATTGCGTATGGTATAGCCACCTCCTCCAAGCATCAAAAGAGGCAAGTTGAAAGTCTTTACAACTTCCACACATTTGGCATGACCTGCCAGAATTATAGACATTTAAAAAGGAAACATGCAGTTATAAAAGACACACATATTTAATATGAAGATTACCAAATAAGGATTTTCTATATTGAGAACTCATAACTAAACAAAGTATATCTGAAATGACAGAATAATAAAGTGGGGTAAAGCATATAGTACTTCAGTTTTAAATTCCAGATAATTTATTGATCTTTAGAAAAATTAAGATGATCAATATTGTTATGATTACCCAAAATGTTTTAAGGTGTTTTGCATTAATGCACTGAGCTACCTGTATGTAAATTGTTTTCCAGGTTTTAAAAAAGACACATAAGTGCCCACAATTAAGTGTAACTAATGAATGATTCTCTAAGAACTATGTTCCATTAATGGAAAAACTTGTTAAGCACCAGCAACTTTATATAACATAATGCTATATTTAAGGAAAGGCTGAAAGACAATCCATAAATCAGGTTATTGTTTGAGATGTTTCCTTTCTTTAAAAAAACAACAGAATGACCACAGATGACAAAACAGCAGTGGGAGCAGGCGCAATTCCATCTTTCAGTTGGCTTCCTAACAGACTTTCCTCATTGGAAGCTGGCAGGGAGTGTCAGAAATGTGACTACAAGCAGCTCAGTAACATAGCAGTAGTAAAGTGCCCACAACTTTGCCAAATTTCAATCTCTTGAGAGCCATGGGTCATGGATTTTGGACACATTCTGGTTGTTAATTCAAAATCTGTTACCCTATCACAATGTTTTACCCAATTAAAGTTTATAAACAATCACATAGATACAAGAGTCTTAGTAGTATACTGGGCAGCCTGTGCCTTGTTGGGTCATCATTTCAGAGACATTTTCTTAACTAAACAGAGAAACAGAATGACCATGGGTGGGCAAAACAGCAGTGGGTATGGGAATTATTTCCATCCAGGTTCCCTATTGAGCTTCCTTGTGGGAAGCTCCCTCCCTCCCCTTTCCAGAATTCTGGACAGCTTTATTTTGCTTGTGGGAAGGTTGCAGAAAGGGGAAACAGTATGAACACTGGGGAAGGCAGAAAAAATTGCAAATCTAAAGCCAGTAGGCAGGGAAGTGTCACAGAATGTTGTGTACATGACTGCAGCAGCCAAAATTTCCCTAAATTTCATTCAGTCATGTTTCCTAGATTTCAGATGCATTCTGTAAATTAGTCCATTTAAAATAACTTGGTTCAAAATGGTTGCCCTATAATGCACCAACCATTTTGCCCAGTTAAATATTATGGAAACAAGGGTTTTAGTCACATATACATTCTTCTGCATGTTTTTGTATATCTATTTCTTCACATGCCATTTGATAAGCAAGGCTAAAATGAAACAGCTTTTTAAGTTATTCCTTTAACTGCCTGCTGTGTACAAGAAAGTACATACTTGAACAAATGTCAGTAACAGGCATCTGAAGTTTTAGAAAGTGATACAAATTTTCTTAGAGGACCCTTTAATTTATATACAACACATCACAATTTAACCATAAGTTATTTAATTACTATTTTTACTTCAGCATGAATAAATACTTTGATGGTTATATATAAACTGCTACATAAGCATTACAAAATACAGCTAAAATAAAAGAAAAATGTGAGATTGTTTAGAATTGGAAATCTATTGTAAGTCATAAAGTTGAATTCTTCAGTGAATTAAAGCTCATAAAACACTTCCACCAAAAATTTCTAATGATTTCAATAATATGAAGTTGTAATGCTTCTGTAATGTTTTGTTCCCTTACCTTTAACAGTAAGATTAAAACATCCCAGTCGATCACCAGAGAGTGAATCAGCCCCACATTGCAATACTACTGCACTAGGTTGGTACATTTCCATCACTTTAGATATAATCTACAAAAAAGCAGGAATGATAGTAAACCTTTTGCTTACTACTACAATACCTATTTTAAAAGATGTTTAAAATGTACTCACTGGTTTAAATATTTGTCCATATGACTCATCATCTATTCCATCTCTCATTGGAAAGTTAACTGCATAGTATTTGCCTTTTCCAGCTCCAATGTCCTGTAAGAAAAACACAAACAGAAGGCATTGCACATCAGTAGCCAAGGAGAGAAAACAGCATGGTATGCTGCATTTAATTCCAGATCAACATTGGCCATTACAAGTGATTTAAAAATGTTGCTTCTATATTGTAGCATGTGAAAAATATTAAGTAGAAAATAAACACAATGTATATCACAGAGGTATCAAACATATTTTACATGATTTTTTTTCATACACTATAAAGCATTTGATTTGTGCAATAGAAAAAATGTACAAAAGAAATATGTTCAGAGAAACAGGCTATAGACATGTGACAATATAGAAGAATCAGACCCAGAAGCAAAATTAGGATGCAATTTATCTCAGCAAAGCATGATTTGGAAGCACTGTACAGGCAAGTACAGTGTCTTTCACCAGGAATGAGGATTGCTTAAAATGCAGATATTCAGGCAGTTTAGATTTTATAAAACAACCAATTACCTGGGGCCTGCTCTGTCAGATCCGTAAAATCACATGCTATTTTATCTACAAGAAATGTGCCACATTCCACTAAGCAAAAGACACAAAAATAATATTCTTTTATGTTTATTCCTTTGTATTTTTATATAAATTCTAAATAAATCCTTCATTCAGTAATTTTAACAACTGCACTTCTTTAAACAATGGGTACTATTTGTATTCACCAGAATGAAGTTACTCTTTATTTCCAGTGGAAATAACTTGTAATGCAAAAACAACGGAGTGTACCCAGAATGATCAACTTCTCAAAAATCTTTGTTTTGAACATAATTGTCCCGCATCCAACATTTCTTATTTTTTTTTCAATGTAAGTTATTGAAAAAATGGAAAAGAGTCCTCTAGAGGAAACAAATCATTTGGACTTCTTCCATCTGGATTCAGGCTAGGTCCTATGAAATTGGCTGCTTTGGTGGCTGATGTTTGCTGTGACCTAGATGGAGGAAGTGCAACCTTTCAGATCATGTTCAACTTTTCAATGGTATCACACTGTCAACTAACCCATTTTTGATAGGCATTCAATAGTATTATACTATTATACAATAGTATTATACAATAGTATATTACTAATAGTATTGTATAATACTAGTTATACAATATAATAGTATAGTATTATACTCGTAATCATGTGATTTCTTCTCAAAATGACCTGCGTTTAGCATGAAGCAATAGTACCATCTTGTGGTAAAGCAGGTTGAAAAAAGTTTCTTACAGTTATTAAACTATTGTATTTAATTCCTATTAAAAAGGTAAAAGGAATGGAATTCCACCTTTAAAAAGATAAATTGGTATTAGTGTAAACATCAAGTCCATTATTAGTCTTAACATTTAATGACATCAAAAATCACCTGGTTTCTCTAATCTCAGAACACAGCCCTATTGATACTAAAGATTCAGCCAACCTGAAATTGGCAAAATAAGAATGTGCCAATTTTTTTCATAACTAACTACCAAGAAACTCTGAAGCAATAAAAATTATCTCCGTTTTCTTAGCTGTTATAGTTTAGAGACACAAGCTTGCGCGCTCATATACATTATTATAGCTAGTTGTTCTACTCAGAAAACTTGATCATAACCAGATTTATTATGTCTATTGCATTTATATTTTGACTTTCTTCTACAATTATTAACATTGTGTACATGGGCTTTGCCCTAATGCCCTTTCAGGTCAACCAATCAGCTTTCTGATCAAATGGGGACTTGAACTGAAGCCTCCTTAGTCTCCAACAATTTAAAACACTATACTGGCCCAACATTATTAGTATAGTATAGCATTACATAAGAACACAGCCATTGTAGTTTGTTCATCAAAACAGTGCTTAAAACATGATTTCTTGCAATATCTTAAGTTTTTTGTGAAGTATTTTTACTTGTTATTCTTTTAAGGTTTTTTAAAGCAGTATATTCAAAGGAGACATTCTGTTTTTCAATGTGGATACTAAAAAAATAATAGCCAAGCATTTGGCCTAGACTCAAATGTTTTTAATGGATTCTAGTGATACAGTAACATTTGTCATGGATACATCCTTAAATAATGATGAATTAAATTGTGTTTTGACACTGGATTATCTGAATTAATAATAGACCTTTGTTTTTTCCTGTATTCTGCCTTTTCTATTAAACTCAAATTTCTATAGTTCCTTTATAGGAACTACTGTTGTACAATGTAGCATTATCTCCAATAAAACAATACCCCTTATACAACACAGTGAGTGTATTTATTCATGTTTTATAGGAACACAATAAAGGCATATAATTTTTAATGCTAAATGTTATGTTTGCTGTCATATTAATCCTTGTAAATGAAGCAGTGACTCTCTCTGTATAGTTCAATTATAATTATTGAGAAATCTTAAAGACATCTTGGTGTCTATTGATTTTGACAGCTATTTTTAGGTTTTCTGGATATTTATCTTGCAAGTGAAAATGGAGTCCAGATACTGGATTGGAAGAACTTCACAATCACTCTAGATCAGTGATGGTGAATCTTTTCGGCACCAAGTACCGAAAAGGGAGTGCACGGTTTGCACATGCATGCACATTGGGGACGTGAACTGGAAGAGAAATTGCCCAGGGGCATGCGCACACTGGGAAATTAACTTCCAGTTTCCAGCGCAAGTCTTCAGGTTACTGGCACATGTGACAATCAGCTGCACAACAGAAACTGGAAGACTGGCTCTTCCAGTTTTCGGCACTGCCCTATGCACGGACAGCTGATCATCGTGCATGCATGTGCGCCAGAAACCTGGAAGAGGAATGGATGACTCCATACATGCCAGCTTACATGACTCCACGTGCCACTTTGGGCACATATACCACAGGTTCCCCATCATGGCTCTAGATGCTAAAATGACTTTTATTTAAAACATTAGTACCCTTCAGATATGACATCTAATATAAAAAATGTAAATACTTTAAAAACATTACAGTACCTCTTCCACAAATGAACAAAAATAAGCATCTGGATTTACATTAAAGTAGACCAATATCATATTAATGTAAATCTATTTAAATCCTGATGAATTTTAAATGAACTTAATGGAAAAGATGGACAGAAATTAATAACTAGTTTAACTTGAGAATGAGGCTGAAGAATAGCATTTCTAAAATATTATCTTAATTAAATAAGCTTATAACTGAACTTACCCTTAAATCTCCTGTTCCAGGGAAATATTCACCATATTTATGGAATGATACTGTCATAACTCGATCTGTGGTATAAAAAGCTTCTTCAACACCATCACCATGATGAATATCAATATCAATGTAAAGAACTCTTTGATGATATCTGGGCACAAAAGAAAAAATTAGTAAAGCAATAGAAAAAAATCTCACTACTCTTCTTCAGAGGAAAATGTAGCTAGAAAAATTCTTGATTTTGTTTTCCATCCCAGATTTAACCAATTACCTTTAATATGCAAATTTAAGTTCCACAATACAATCATATTTATCCTTCATGCAATTCCAGTAATATTAGAACATTTCCAAATATTAGCCTAGATGATGGTGTAGAATTCAGTACTGTATATGCAATGTTATATGCATATTTAGTATATAATATGGAGTTCACAATGCATGACTATATTGACAATTGCATGTTAAGATTGCAAAAATACAATTACGTACTGTTCCTATTTTAACTGTGTAGTATGCCTATTTTAGGTTTATGTTATAGTTTTTATATTTCCACTTTAAAGTTGAAGGAAGTTGTGCTATCAATTGTTGGCAGTCCTTATGAAAGAGGACTTTTTTCTTTAGGAAAAAAAAGAATAAAGCGCTTTAGGTCATCTGCAATGATACTTGTTTCTAATTTACAACCACCACCGATCATCATGGTGGAAAATATCTTGTTTCAGATAATGATTTATTTCTTCATCCCTTGAATTAACCCAAGATAATGGACTTAACTTTATAGGTAATCAGGATTGCCAACTAATTATTGGCACATCAGCCTCTTAAATGTAATTAGCAAGCTTTATGTCAAGCATGTATAAATTCAACTCTCAACTGGCCAATATGCTGGCTGAAAATATAGGCAAATTTTAGAAGTTATACATCAAGTTATAGCACTACCTTGAAAAATATATATCAAGTCAAAATTAGCGCTATATTTTATTGATATTAAGCTTGATTGAGCCCTGGTGGTGTAGTGGTTAGAGTGCAATATTGCAGGCTACTTTTGCTGACTGCTGATTGCCAGCAGTTTGATACTTCAAGTCCCACCGGGCTCAAGGTTGACTCAGCCTTCTATTCTTCCAAGGTCAGTAAAATGAGGACCCAGATTGTTGGGGCAATATGACTCTGTAAATTGCTGAGAGAGGGCTGTAAAGCACTGTAAAGTGATATATGAGTCTAATTGCCATTGCCATTTCATTTTATTTCCACATTTTAAGTTGTAGTACAAATTAAAAACTATAGTTTAAATATATGTTTTCTCTGTGAGCTGGTATGATTTAAGTGGAGTCCAATACATGCTTATGTACTGTTTTAAATTGGTCATAGCTACTATTTTTTACTTTGTGTAAGACCTCTGATATTGGTTAATAGTTTTCAGTTGATTTGAAGAAGATTGCTTTATTAGAAATTGCTTTTCACAAGCAGGTTTATCAGCTCTTAAATAAAATGTTATGTACAGAAAAAGGCAATTCAATCTGTCTGCCTTGGAGATGTGTTTTTGACTCCCCCTTTTTATAGCCAGCAAAATATTTCAATAAAAATTCATAACCAATTTCAGAACAGAATTAACATAACACATTTTGACACATTCTGAATGGCTGTTTTTGAGGAAAAATTCAGAAAATATAAAAAGTCTACACTTGTGATGAAAGGCAACTGAAAATATGGTAAATGTTTCCTGCTATCCATTTTATAAATCCCCATAGCTATCTTTTGTAATTTTTTTTATAACTAATTTTTCAGGACATTCAAATACATCCTTCATATGGCTGCTGTTAGCTAACTGATGTGACTAAATTTGAATGTGGCCAAGTTCTATTTTATTATTTCTAAAATTTATTTAGACTGAATCATGCTGTAAGTTGTTTTATTTGTAAGTTAGTTTTTTTTTAAGTTTAGTTTGTATTGTTTTTGGCATTTAATAGACCGTTGCACCAATGAGTGCAATAAAGGCTGTTTGGTACTATACATATACCCTTGTATTTTTGTTTTCCTTTCAATGTTATTATTTTTGGTTATTTTATAGATGAGTTAATAACATTAAAAAAAATCTACCAAAACTTTGGAAGCGCAGGTTTGGCAAATTCTCCTATCAAGTTTGGGGAAGGCACTGGATAAAAATTCTCCTTCCACAAGATTCATTTTTGTGTGTATGTAATTCAAAATGTAGCAATATATTTTAACATTAATTCTCTATTTGATTTTTTTTCTTATTCTTGAAGTGGAAACTACTTTCTTGAATTCTGCAGACAAAAATGATACATATGACAGGAAAGTATATCCATATGATTTCTGCAAGTAGCTATGACAAATCTTACCATAATTGCTGTCCCTCCTTCTATCATATTTCCAAGCTATACAACTTGTAAACATTCTGCAAATTATTTTTAAAATTAATGAATTTAAATTAGGTAGTCCCACTTTTTTTTGCAGATACACCACTCTTTTTTCTCCTGATCACACTAGTAACATATTTGGCAGCAAAATACTGATTTTCAAAGGCATGAATTTTGCAGGACATTATAAGAGTGATAGTGAAAATAAGGTAATGTACATGAACCCCCTCTATATGTAAACCCTATTTCTTTACCCTTTGCTTTCTTTTTACTTCCTTTTGCATTTTCTTTCTCTCTTCCTTAAGGCCCTGTCACACTGGCCGACGGATGCAAAACGTTTGTAAAAAGGACACAAGGATGAGAAAAATGTATTTCATCCGTTTTATCTGCTCTCAAAAGTGCCCCGAATTTGCATAACCAGAGCGGACAACACGGAAAGGAACGGACGGGGGGGAGGACGTAGGGCGGATGGAAAGCGGATGCTCCACAGAAGCCTAGCGGATGGAAGCGGATGGCACATCCGCAAGGCTTCCAGGGGAAGCACAGCGAAGCGGACGCGGAATGGAAAGAGCGTGGGCAGAGCGCATGCCGAGCGGGATGTAAGCGGATGCAGAGCGGAAGCCTAGCATTCACTGGCGCATGCGGGAAAGATGCATTGCGTCAGCCCCGCGGATATAAAGGAAAGCAGCTCCCAAGGCAGGTCACCATTCAGAGGAAAGAGCCTGCTTCCAGACACAGCTCTCCAGCCAGCCAGCCACCCAACAACCATGGGGAAGAAAAACGGAAGCCTCTACCATCTGTTGCCAGCCCTGGCAAGAGGGACAGGGCCACCCTCCACCTCCTGGCCCTGACTCTGCTTCTGCTGGGGCCTTCTGCTGCCCGGGCTCAATCTTCTGGTGCTGGGGCTTCTGCTGATGCTGCTTCTGGAGGTGGTGCTTCTGCTGCTGCTGCTTCTGATGGTGGTGCTTCTGCTGGTGCTTCCTCTGCTGGCGCTGCTCCTGGTGCTGGTGCTTTCTGCTGGTGTGCTGCTCCTGGTCCTGCTGGTGCTTCCTGGTCCTGCTCGTGTCCTGCTGGTGTTCCTGGTCCTGCTCCTGGTCCTGCTGGTGCTGCTTTTGCTGCTACTGTTGCTGCTGCTGCTGTGTGGTGTGTGGTAGGAGCAGCCCCTAACAACCTCGAAGCCCCTCTGATGAGGGCCCAGATGGCCCTGCCAAAAGGAGGAAGAGGCAGAGCGTGAACGGGAGAGGAGGCAATACAACATAGAAGAGGAACATGAGGAGGAGGTGCTGGAGTGGGCTGAGGGAGAATGAGTATCTATGGCAGAAAGGGACCCACAGGCTCTAATAGGGACACCAAAAGGAAGCAGGCTGCTTGGAGAGAGAAGGCGGAGAGCCTGGGCTACACTTCGGAGGTGGCTCCCTCAGCGTGGTGGAAGCACATGCACACCTGGTATGGGAAGCTGCACCTCAAGAAATCTGGCCAGGCCACGGTCAAGCTGACGGACAGAGAGACCTACGTGATGGCCAAGTGCAGCTTCTTGGAGGGTGAGATCCGCCACCGAGGAGCAGCCCTCACAACCTCTCTCTCAGGCACCCAGAGAGGAGCCAGTCCTCTTCTGGCCAAGAGTCAGTTCCTGTGTCCAGGCAGGTATCTGTGGAGCGTGCCACGACGGAGACCCCCCGACAAGCTGTACTAACCCGTGGTGGAGCGCGTGGAGGACCCCGATGCCAGTGGGAAAAAGGAGACGGCACTTCCACAAACAGCCCACCCGCATCCACCCCCAGCTTCCACCTCCACAGAAAGGCAGAGAGGCAAACCGGAGGGTAGAAGCCACACTGTCCTGCTGGAGATAAGAGACACCATCAGGAGAAGACATAGATCTCCTCTCTCAGCTGGTACACACCGACGCCCCATCCTCCAACCACAAGCCCTTCCTCACCTATTCAACCAGTCCCTCATGAACATGTCGGAACCCAGTACCAGGTGAAGGACAGGATCACTGATCTTCTTCACAACCCTCCAGACCAAGATGAACCTGCTCCCACCCAGTCCAGGCCTGCTCCTCCACCCCAGGTGATGTCACTGCCTTCCAAGGCTTTCCACAGGGCCCTCCCTACCAAGGCTACGGCTATTAGGAGTCCAGTAGCACAGGCAGCCCCCCAGTCCAGGCACAGGTACATCATATGCCACCGATGCCACCCACGCCAGATGCCAGCCATGCCACAGATGCCACCGACGCCAGTCCTGACACGCAGCGGCAGACCAACAACCCCTACACTGCTCCTTCCTCCACCCCACAGCCAAGCCCAGGCCTCAGTACATCTGTCATCGGTATTGGGGCTGACACCCCATGGCATGGAGGAAGGAGCTCTCAACATCACAGCTGTCTGAGAGCTTCTTGAACACACCGTCACCTGTTGTCCTCTCGCGGGCCAGGCACCGCAGTGGCGCCTCAGACCAGCACTCCAGCAGCAACCACCTCCACCAGCACCTGCACCCTTCACCCCTGAGACTGGGCACGCCTCTGAGTGACCAAGAAGAGTGTCAGAGGACTGGGTGGCTACCTGTTGACTTTATTTTTGCTTTGGACACTTGACTTGGTCATTTTTCTTTCACAGCTTGTTATTAATAAAAGATTATCTTTGCTTCACACACTTGCTTCATTTATTTTTGTAAATAAAGTCTTGGTGGAAACTTTTAGAAATGGTTTAAGCTTTGAATGCTTGTGGGATGGGTTAAGATAGCAGTGGGATGGCAGGGATACCTGTGGGATGGGTAATAGCCTGTGGATGGGCAGGGATACCTGTGGAATGGGTAATAGCTGTGGGATGGGCAGGATACCTGTGGGATGTGGTAATAGCTGTGGGATAGATAAACCTGCAGTGCAAGCTAGTGGGACTGTATGGTCCACCCTCCCAGGTGCCACACCTATGGCCCTTTATTATCAATAATAATGTAATCAATCATCCACACATGTCAACATAAACACAACTCTTTATTAAATGCCCTGTTCACTGTAGGGGCCACCCACATACATGGCCCAATCTCATCAGTGTGATGAGACAGGCTGAAGGAAGCATCCTTAATCATCGATCATCCTTTTGCCACTCCACGTGCTCCAGCTGGGGAGTTGCACCAGTGTTTCAGGAGGTTGCGCTGCTTCTTCCCTTCACGTGAGGCTCTGTGGGGCCTTGCACATCCTGAGTGTCTATCAGGTTTCGCCCTTGCCTCCATTCCCCAGGCTCCATGTCCCCATTGCCTTGTTGGAGGTCCACGAGCCTGTTCTGCAACACTGGGTAGCGGGTGCGCATGAGATTTGCAGGATGCAGCAAGCTTCCACGATGCCTCCTCATGGTCTCCTGGGCGATGCCTGCATGGTGGTGAGAAGTACCTGGAACCTGTTGGCCGGATGCCAAAGGCGTTTCTACCAGCACCCCGCCTTTGCCCTGGACAGCCTGTTAGTTTGCAAGATCTCTCTTCACGGGTAAGGAGTCTGAAGGTGTAGGGTTTCATGAGGTAGGTTCTGAGGGAGAAAGCGTCATCCCCACACATTGAAATACGGGCACATTCTTGAGTGTCATTGGGCAGGGGGTCTGGATCTGGGAAGCCCATGATGAGGTTGTGTTCGCAGCCCCTCCTTGAGGTCAACACTGGCGTTGTATACCTGGGCATCTGAAGCTGAACCTGTTGCCTGAAGCATCGATGTACATGAATTTGTACTCAGCATCGCACCATGCGCGAAGAGGATGATGCTGAAGAAGCCCTGCGTAAGTTGAAATAAGTGGCCCCGACTGTGCTGGAGCTTTTGCAGGCCACTGCTTGCCATGCTATGGCTCCACGGTGTGGGAGAAGTCTCCACTTCTGATACTACTGCTCTGGCAACTTTCTCCACCTTCTTCAGTGGAGGGGCACTGGGAGAGCTCCTCCAGGTTTCTTCGATGATGGCCTGCACACTTCTCTGATCACCAATGCTGATGGTGTTGTGTGGCACCCTCCAGCCCGTACTGGCATGCGTCCTGTAGGGGTCCCTAGGGCAGGTGGCGCAGAGTCAGTGCACCTTGAGTCGCAGGGTCCAGGCTTGGGGCAGAAGTTGGTGCTCTGCTTGGGTCAACCTGGGTCTCAGCCGCTCCACAAACCTCATCAACATGGCTGGAGGCATCCTGCATAAGTTCTGGAATGCAGAGGGTCTTCGTTCCTCAAGCTCCACCATCAGCTTGGTTGTACAGTCCTTACTCTGCTCTTCTCCCCGATCCATCTTCGGACCCAGACACTTCTTGGACGCCTCCTTTTCTTCCGTAGAACAGGTGAAAGAGCCTGTAGATGGCTTCGGCACTGTTGCAAACGATGCGTGGCTAACCAAAAGGAGTGTGTTACGATCCATTGGTGATATCAATGGATGCTGTGGAAGAGCAAGACCCAAATTGAAGCTTGCCCAAGAGGTCTGCACAGCCAAGGGCTGCTGACTGATAAGGTTGAGATCCCAGGTGATTCCTCCTCTTTTTATAGGCAATATAGGGTTTTCCACTAGGTGCTGCTTTGCAATCCTCTAGGCAATCCCCTTAAACATCCTTAATATCCCGAGATAGTCCCCTCTGCCGACATTTTTTCCGTTTGAAATGCTTTCTATGCGCCTGCATCCGCTTTCATCCTTTCTTACGCTCCCGTGCTCACTAATGCTTTGGTGTCCGTTCCGCGTCCGTTTCCGCTTCTTCCCTGTGTCCATTTACCGCTGAGCGGATTTGAGTTGCGCAGCAATGGCCGCAGGCGGATGCCTCAAGCGGGATATAGCGGACGTATTAATAATGGATGACAACTGGATGTTCAGAACGGATGTTCCTATATGGCGTTGCGGGATGCAGAAGGACGCGGTTTTGATACATTTTCCGCTCAAAAAGTTTTGAGCAGCTCAAAAACTTTTTGAGCGGTTGGAACCTTCAGTCGGACCGATGCTGGACGGATAGAGGATAAAACGGACGCAGTGAGTACAAGAACGGATGAATCGGCCGTTAACCAACGGGATGAACGGATGGCAAGTGTTTCTCTCCGTTTTACATCCTCTTTCCATCCGTTGGTGCAGTGTGACATGGGCTTTAACTTCAATTGCTCCATGCAGTTAGGTCTTCTGTGAATCTCAATTTTCCTTGTTATATTTTTTGTTTAAATGTATATATTCTTTACATCATTTGACTTTAGCCTTGTTGTTATGATGCTTCCCAAAAAAGCCACTGCTTTAATGTGAAGCTACTGATATTTTAATTATGCAATACCAATTAATCTTTCTATTTTTTTGGAAGAGAAGATAAATGTGCATATCTACATTTACACATAAACTCTTTTTAAGCTTCAATTTCTGGTTATCAGTAATTTCATCTTAATATAGTGCCCATGAATATATTTTTAAGATCCTGAAAAAGTACTGTTTAAATATACACCTACACATCTGTGTTTATGAACATGTGTGAAATTGGTAAGAGTTTAAGCATAGGCTGATAATTGAATGGGTAACTTATAAATTACACCTTTATTATGATTGCTCTACTTGTTATGATAATATTCATTCATAATCTTAGATTTAAGAAACTGGACTTTCCCCACTTATATCTATTCATCCAAAATTAGTAAAATAGCTATTTTAAATTAATTTACACCTTAATTTTATAGTGACATAATTTTGCATTTTTATATGACTGAAATAAACAGACTTAGCTAATTTTATGTTTTGAATTCATCAATAAATTATTAGTGAAAATGATAACACCAAGTGCACAGATACACTGAAAGACTTTACAGACATCAAAAAAAATCTGAAACTAAATGTAGCTATTAAAATATTAAAATTGTAATAAAGCTATTATAATAAATTAGACCAAACCATAATAAATTGATCTAAAAGTATAACGATAATCTATATTTTAAAAAAATATTCATGTCAATAAAAGCATTAATAAGAATCATATACTGTGAAAAACTATAGCTATCACATAACTGGAGATACAGGCTTCTTTATAACTGTTCTTTCACTTTTACTAATTATGAGATTACAATCACATAGTTTTGGAGTAGAACATGTTATTTTTAAATTAAATTATTTAGAAAGAATGCATAAAGGAAAACTCGAGTTACCAAAAAACTCTTTCCTAACTCTACAATTTCTTTTCTCAACATACTCACTTTCAATGCAACGTTCATATTTTCAACTTATTTACTGGGTAAGTTATGTATATAACCATACCAAAACTTACTTCAGTAACTCAAGAATGGCAAGTACAATATCATTGACATAACAGAAACCAGATGCCTCTGATTTCTTAGCATGATGAAGTCCTCCTGCCCAATTAACAGCCATATCTGTTTGTTGTCTGTTCAATTTTACTGCTCCAGCTAAAGAAACATTATGAGAAAATGCAGTTAGACTATTTTGCAGAAATTAAAGACAAGATACAGTACCTCACAAGAAAAATAACAGTTTCACAATTCTGTTCTGGTCTGAATTTCAACAGGGTTTTTTTTAAGCACTTCTGCTGCTGTGTTGCAAATCACATACAGATTGTGGTTCAACTACCACAATTGAGACCAGTAACTCCATCCTTAAGCAATGAGGTCATCAAATGAAACATTACTTGACTGCCCTACTTAGGAATGACAGAATCCCATGTAACTGTTAGGCAAGGATCCAACTTGATCCAAGCCATTCTCAGTTTGGTTTCATTCAGCCCCAAGCCTTAATTCTTCCAACCCTCTTCAACTCCCCACCACTATCAATCCCCCCCCCCCCAAATATATCTGTCTTTTTGTCTGTCTTGCAAAGTGGTACTGTTCAGAAGCATGTACTGGGACAGCCTGCTGCTACTGCCTCTGAGCCTCTACTTCTATTGTGGAGTGTTACCTCAAGCCCCATTGCCACTGCATTTAGTCCCATTGATACAGTGAGGACAGATGCCCCAGCCTATCGTCTTCCATCCCATGAAGTCCCTTTGCCATACAGGAAGAACATGCCAATCACACTAACAGGGAGAAAGATCAGCTGGGAGTGCTAGTCATAAATATGAATATGCTTGAATTTTAATCATGTGACCAAGGTTGTAAGCTTGAGAGCAAAAAGTCCATTTTTTCAACACCATTGTAACTCCAGTTAGTGAAAAAATGCATGTAAAAGGACTCCTGTAATACATTCAGTATGTCACTTTTAACAATACTTTCTATTTATTCTACTGTCTTATTTTACATTTGTATTAATTTTCTCTCACTTAGCAATAAAAGCACCATTCTATTACCTATATTTTTGCCAAACGTTCAATGTGAAAATACCTTAATGTGAATAGAAGTGATGTGAACACATGGACTACAAGCGACACACAGGTTTAATTTAATGGACCTCAGAGTTTTGCAACATTGTGCAGTTAAAAAGTCTTGGCCAGATTGCCAAACTTCAGCGATGTAATTCCCTCACAGAAGACAAAACAAATAAGGTAATGTAATAGCTTAGCACTGCAAAAATGGCAAACTAAAAACAAGCCAACAAGTAAAATTAAAGGGGTGAGTTATTTCTGTTTATAAAGATGCTATCAAAAAATACATAATGATTTTAAAAATCTACCCAACACAGAAAATGAAAAGATATCTAAAGTAACACTGTTAGTGCTACTTAATTGACAAAACTTTGAAAAACCAGTAAGAAAAAGAACTAAGGATAATAAACTTACCTACAGAGCCTCCTGTTGACAGCTGACAGAACTCAAACAGTCCATCAAACACAGGACAATCTTCCCCAACGTTAACTAATAAAGAAAACTTTCATTAATCATTTAAAGTTCCCTCTCAAGGTACATGTANATCAAACACAGGACAATCTTCCCCAAC
Organism: Laticauda laticaudata; assembly: GCA_004320025.1. Lineage (NCBI taxonomy): Eukaryota > Metazoa > Chordata > Lepidosauria > Squamata > Elapidae > Laticauda > Laticauda laticaudata. The sequence continues at coordinate 33,566 of BHFT01003839.1, read as the reverse complement.
GTTAACTAATAAAGAAAACTTTCATTAATCATTTAAAGTTCCCTCTCAAGGTACATGTACATACTTTAGGTTTGTTTTGCTAATAATTTTTGACATTAAGAAACTAAAAAACCAAATACTAATATTCCAAGTGAGGTCACATTACCGGTATCCATTTATTGTATAAGTTAATTTTGTTTTGCAATTTTATTTCACTATAGATGCTGCACCTGTTGATTACCTTGCTCAAACAAACTTAATAATATATTCACATCAGAAATTAAAAGAACTGTGGCTTTCCTCCTCTGATACATATAATAATCCTAAACTGTGGAGCAGAAATCTTCATTTTAAATGAGTATTGTTTCATGCATTTGAAACGTCATCATTAAAAAAAGATTCAAACTAATGCTGCTAAATCTCATAGTGTTGCCCTTTATTATATCCTTGCCTGTTCCTGCTGGTGCTAAGCAAATAACTATATGACTAAAGGAAATAATTGCTTTCTGCCTCTGTTAATGGTGTTAGAAGCAATATGGTTATTCCAACAGAAGTGCATTACTACTTCAAAATTCATTTTAACGAGAGAAAAAGCTGTGAAACCCAACAGAAAGGAACAACTGAATAACTTTCAGTGCTTCAATTCTACAGAATGGTAATTAGGAACGTTTTGTTTGAACAAAGTTTTGATTATTCTCCATATAACAGGCAATTAAAGAAATAAAACTATTGAAAACGCTAACAATCACTACAAAATCCAATAAGTTATAAAATATTTTGTAATTTTCTTCCTTAAATCAATTCTGTAATGTTGAAGAAAAATTAACTGCTTTAGAAATAGTGCTGAGAATTTTTTTGTATGCAAGACATAACATTTCTTATGCTATTCTTTTATTTAAAATCAATGGGAGACTTACATCTCTGCATTTGTTTGCTGTATTCAGACATATTGTCAGGTCTTATTGAACGAAGAAATTTGATGTATTCATCGCTGTGGTATTTAGTCATTTCTTCTGCTGTAGCTTTGTGGGGACGCTAATAAGCAACAAGATTGACATGGCTGAACTACAGGAAAAGAGCTAGCTGTATTTTAAGTAAATTTCATCAGACACATTAAACTGACTCAAAGAAGAAGATAATTTCAATTTTGTCTTTGCCACGTAAGTATAATAGTTGCTGCATATATTTTATAATATAGTAGAAAGTAAGTATAGATTAAATGCAAAGTCTTTTTGATCATAAAAGAAAACATACACTGCTCAAGAAAAATAAAGGAAACACAAAAATAAGCATCCTAGATCTGAATGAATGAAATATTCTTATTAAATACTTTGTTCATTACATAGTTGAATGTGCTCAATCACACAAAAATTATCAATGGAAATCAATTTAGCAACCCATGGAGGGTCTGGATTTGGAGTTACACTCAAATTAAGTGGAAAAAAAACACCACAGGCGATCCAACTTTGATGTAATGTCCTTAAAACAAGTCAAAATGAGGCTCAGTAGTGTGTGTGGCCTCCACGTGCCTGTATGACCTCCCACAATACCTGGGCATGCTCCTGATGAGGTGGCGGATGGTCTCCTGAGAGTTCTCCTCCACACCTGGACTAAAGCATCTCTCAACTCCTGGACAGTCTGTGGTGCAACGTGGTCGTTGGTGGATGGAGTTAGACATGATGTCCCAGATGTGCTCAATTGGATTCAGGTCTGGGAACGGGCGGGCCAGTCCATAGCATCAATGCCTTCGTCTTGCAGGAACTGCTGACATACTCCAGCCACATGGTCTTGCATTGTCTTGCATTAGGAGGAACCCAGGACCAACTGCACCAGCATATGTCTCACAAGGGGTCTGAGGATCGTGCTCAGCGTGAACCTGCTTTCATCTGTGAAGAGCACAGGGTGCCAGTGGCAAATTTGCCAATTTGGGTTTCTCTGGCAAATACCAAACGTCCTGCAGAGTTTTGGGCTGTAAGTACAACCCCCACCTTGTGGACATTGGGCCCTCATACCACCTCATGGAGTCTGTTTTTGACCGTTTGAGCAGCCACATGCACATTCTGTGCCCACTGGAGGTCATTTTGCAGGGCTCTGGCAGTGCTCCTGTCCCTCCTTGCACAAAGGCGGAGGTAGCAGTCCTGAGGCTGGGTTGTTGCCCTCCTGTGGCCTCCTCCACGTCTCCTGATGTACTGGCCTGTTGTTACCTAAGTGGACAGTTTGATTTCACAGAAGCATGATTGACTTGGAATTACATTGTGTTGTTTAAGTTTTCCTTTATTTTTTTGAGCAGTGTATATTGTATCAAGTATATATCAAATAATTAAAATCAAGTTTTAGGGAACAAGGCGATGAAGTCTCCAGAAAACAAAAAAATATTCTTTCTCCAGCATAAAGAAAATCAACCTATAATTCTCTCCTACATTGCCTTGCATAGGATGCCATTACCTTTTCAAGGTGAAGCTGGGAGTTTTTTTTTCCAAGCCCACATATAACCATCAAGAAAAGTATAAAATGTCCAGTATGGCTGCTTTTGAGGGCCTTTTAAATGCCTGTGTTCATGTCCTACAAGAACAAAGGCTAATATCCATGTTTTCTCTCTCTCCAGAATTCATGCTGCTACACAGCACAACTCTTATGAGCAGAGTTCTAACAATTTTTGGTGCCTCTTTTCTTTCTGTCAGAGAGGGTGCAGGGTAGCTGAGATGAACTTTACCTATAGTGTTCACCTGAAGCATTGTGGCAGGACAGATCACGAGTTTGAAATCTATGTTCCAACAGATTTCTTATTTTGACATGATATCTAAAAAACACTTCATGTCTCCACAATAATGTATAGTGTTGCATGGAGTTTAAAATTTGAAGATGTACAACTATTACTTAAAGGGCTATATTGTTTTTCACTGATCAACTTTTAAGTGATAGCAATAAATGCATACTTACATAGATTTCCATTTTTCTGTACAAGCCATAATTTAACAATAAATTATGTGTCATACGGATTCTGTGAGGCTTCATTGGGTGACCCTGGCCATAATAATAGTTTCCAATGTCACCTAGAACCAAAAAAATAACAACAGTTCTATTTTTACTTTTTTTTAGCTTTAAGTTTTATGATACATTCACCAGCCATCTCTTGTGTATCACTTCATTAGTGAACATTCTTTAAAACAAACAAAACTAAAAACCCACTGGGGTTTGGAAGCCTTCAGAATTTATGCAGAAATGCAAACATTGCAACTCATTTACATATTCTTGACACTGGAAGAAACAGTGATAGCTACCAATAATTGATGGCTTAACAGTATTTGAAACAGAATTATGGCACAAGTTATGTTACTACTTGCTGCCATCCCCGTCTTAATGCAGACTAAAGCTTAGTCTAAAACTTACATAACATGTTCTTGACATTCCCAAAGAATCATACTTTCGTCTACATTCTGAAAATGCCCATGGAATAATTTCTCTCTAGTGCAAAGCTGACGAATGAGCTGTGTGATCTGTATGTGCAAAATATTATTTGAACCTAAGGCAAAATATTAATCCTGGTAATATTAGTCTCATCTCATATTCAAAACAGGTGTTTAACAAAAGCTGTGAACTACACTTAATTTCTTCAATTACACAATGAACATATTAAACAATAAATTGATGAAATATACTATTATCTTTTTAATTCTTAAGCCCTAATCAATAGATTCATAATTGATTGTTTAACAAGCGTTTGCAGCCACCATGGTTTCAGAACAGGTCGTTTATAGCCTGTAAAACATTTTCAGGTGTCATAAAACATCGAGGTGCCCTCCACTCAAATTACTTCAATTTGGGGACTTAGCAACCTGTTGTTAATGTACAACTGGTTGCCAAGTGTCCTGTGATCTTAAGAATATTTGCAAACCTTTCACTTGAGAAGCTAGCAGGGAAGGTTGCAAGCAGAAGTGACATTGGATATGTTGTGTATTCCCTTACACTGAGGGATTTCCCGTCCACTCCATACAGGAAGGGAAAAGTCATGCTATGTGCAAGAAGAGACTTTAAATCTGATGAAAAAGCTAACAAGTGTTCTGAGTGTTTCAATAAACTGGTGTTGTCTAGAATTTTCCTCTTTGGAGGGGAAGCAACCAGTCTGTAAATATTTCTATTAGTCTGTCAGAGAAAGAATAGAGAGCTGAACATTTATGCTGCATGTGGAGGAGAAACACATTTCTCTAGTCTTCAGGCAGTCCTTGATATATGAACACAATTGGGATTGAAATTTCAGTCACTATGTAGTGGAATAGTTAAGTGAGTCACCATGTGACTGGAGCCATTTACAATCATTTTTACTGTGGTCATTAAGCAAACCAGGCTTCTCCTTTGATATTGCTTGTTAAGACGACAGCTGGGGAAGATCACAAATGGTTGCATGCATCAAGACTGATGATCTGACAAAGAGGGTGGTGCAACAGTCATAACTTTAGGGGCAGATTGCAAGCCATGTTTTTCAATTGCATCATAAACTCCACTCTATCATTAAATGAATAGTCGTAAGTCAAGAACTAGGTGCATTGCATTTGCAAATTTTTGCTCAGTGATTTGCATGAAATTATTGACTTTAAATGCCTACCAAGCATTTATCTAGAATTTAAGCTAATGTATTTATCCATTCATTCTAAGTTCTTTAATCAAAAGTGATTTTTAAGTAAAGACAACAATAAAATTGTTTTGTTATTTTTAGGAAATTACTGAAGGGAATTTTAAGTGAACAATCCAAAAACAGTCCACTTTCTTTTTACAATTTAACATGCAATTCCACATCACAAGTGCAACAACGTATTATGATTATTACTGTTAGAATGGGGTAATTGTACAATGAATCAGACACAATAAATCTATTATTTTGAATCTCAGTTCCATAATACTGAATCAAATGTAATATAAAATGTTAATTTTTATATAAAAAATAGTTTTTTCTAACTCCTGCTCCTTTATTTCTTCAAGAATTCTTATTATGTGCCATCAAATTAGCATGGATTCTTAGCGACACTTTCTCCAGGTCAATGTCTTTCAATCCTAGCCTTCAGGTTTTCCTGAAAGTGGTGTGTAACAGTGGTGTGGCTACCACTGTTATAATCAGCTCCTTCTACCAGCTCCAGGAATTTTTACTGGTCTTGTTATGTAGGCTGCCATATTTTTATAGATATGAGGTTCAAGATTTCAAAGCAATCCCACATCTTCTTGAAAATGGTGTTTTCAAGATTATACATTTCTCATTAGATCTAGTTTCTTAGCTAAAATACTAAGAGACCACTATCTCGTGGTTTCCAAATTGCACAATGCTGCCTTAACAAATTCATAGGGGCACCATAGGATATTTTACTACAAAAGTAATGAGATTTTCCTTAGCTTCCTTGAGGAAAGTACATTTTGGGAACCATTTTGTGTACTATAGTGTACCATGAAATTATTAAAATATTAAGGGCACAGTGAACTGAAAAGTGTGGAAGCCTCTGCATTAACCTAAGCATTTCCTCTCCACTAAGATTTAAGCAGGAAAGATATTTTATTTTTCTACATTAATAATTTCAATGTTGACACATTATCCTCATTTTTTTTTAAAAAATATCCCTGTCAATTTGGGGTTCTGGGAAAATTATTCACTCATGAAACATACAAGGCATTTGTGCCCCAAGTTTTAATTTTTTTCCATAATGATTTCAGCACAAGATGACAAAAAAAAGTTTACACCATGTCAGCTTACAAGAACTTATTCAAGCAGATCAGACACAACCTGTAGGATTTCATTTGGGCAATTATCTCTACTTTAAAGAACAGCATAAGGCTGATTCTCATTTCCCTTTAATTATGGCATGAACATGGTTCATTTAATATTTTTAAATGATATGCTCTCATGACATTGCATGTATCTCATCTCAAGCCCAATCTTTTTTATCTGTCCCAGTTTCAAAGTAGAAGACACCTCTTCTTCTGATGCATTTTTCACTTAGGACATATCTATCACACTTCACTAACTGAAGTTTAAGTGTTGATGCAGTCAAGACTTAAGGCCCTGTCCCACTGCACTTATGGATGCAAAGAGGATGTAAAACGTTAAAAAAAGCTGGAAAACGCTATGCATCCATTTCATATCTCTATCCGTTGAGCATGCCTCCACTGCGATTTTCAATCCGCGCAAGAAGTTTTGAGCTGCACAAAACTTTGCGAACGGATGAACTTTTCTGCTGTGTACGATGTAAAATCCGCGACATATAAGCAAACAAACGTTCTATGTCCATTATCATCACGTTAAAATGTCCGCTGTATCCTCTCTGCATCCTCTGGGCATCCTCGCAACTCACTATCCACTGCAGCTGAAAACGGAGAGGGAGGAAAGAAAAGGTACATGGAACGTCTATACATTTTGTTAGTAGCATGGAAAATGGAAAGGATGCGCAGTGAACGGTTTGCATCCGATATACATGCCACGGCATCCCCTTTCTTTCCTTTAGACGTACGTGAATGCATCCGTTCATCCGCTATGCGTCCGCTTCGCAATTATCCCCCGGAATCCCTGGTTGGAGGTGTCATCCCCTTCCATCCGCTAGGCTTCCTATGAACATCCATTTAACATCCCCACTACATACTACCCACACGTTCGTCTTTTCCATTCTGTTTATGCAACAATTTTCACACACTTTTTGGAGTGGATGACAAACAGACTGAAGGCCACACCCTCGATAAAATTTTGGACTCATAGCCCCCCCGAAATTTTGCTCATCCGCTGTGTCCTTTATGCATATGTTTTGTGTCCGTCGGCCAGTGGGACCGGGCCTTTAAGATCTGCTACCTCTTTTAGACTGCTGCAAACATGCTTCTTACCAACTGGTTACATAGCTATTTTGGCTTTGACTACATGATAGGCTGTGCAGAGGAATTGCCTCTTGTACATCAGGCTGGTGATTTCTGAAGAGATTTTAACGTTTTATATAGGTGCCTTTATGAATAAGTATGCTAATATGTATTTCTGAAAGAATATTAGATATTTACTTTTACTCACTTTTGAGTGACAGAAAATGTATTATTCAGAATGAGCAAATAGCAATAAACACAAAGAGACAAGGAGCAAGAATAATAGTGAGTATTAAAAAAACAGTGAACCCTGCAACATGTTGTTTAGCTTGTTTTTAACATAGGTACTTTCAGAAGAGCCAAGTTCATACTAGCCAGGATAACAAGTCACAACCACAAAGAACTAATAACTCAAGGAATATAAAAGATAGCTAAATCTTACATACCCAGTACCCACCTATGCTCCTTCACCCATTAAGAAGAGGATTTTTCCCATGAGCAGCCAAGACTCAGAGAAAAAACAAAGTTATGAGGATCTACCGGTACATTTGATTTTCTTGAAGTATAAGGACAGCAACACTTGCCAGTTTGATTCCTGAGGCAGAATAGGAATCAGTAGTCAGGACAACAGAGTTGATGGCAAAATACTTTTCAGGAGATTCAAGGACTGGAGGAAAACTTTTCATGATCATTAGGAACAGCCCATCCTTAATTTGTGCCCTCCCATCATTATTCAAACAGCAGTTACCTGTATCTTATATCACTGTATTCATATTGTGAGAATCATTCTACTCTTGAGAATAATTTTTTTCAATTAAGATTTTAACAATTCTTCTAAACAGAAACTTCTCAGTAATTTCCCCATAAAAACACTTTTTGCTCATTCTTGGAGTTTTTGCAAGCAGATAGTTTTACTATTCTTTTACTTAGTTTGTGTGGCTTGATCAGTTTATCTGAGGAAAAAAAATAGCTAAAAAATTTCAAACTGAGATATTTGATCTTCTATTGATTAGCTCAGATGTCCTATTATATATTCCAAATCACAAGAAACATTTTTGATTTTGGATATTAACATAAAAATACCCAGAGAACATTTTTAATTGTTGAGTTTTATAAATGCTGTTTTGTAATGGACTTCCTCTGATGAGGGACACAATCTTACATTTCTCCTTTTAAAGGGAATTAAAACCTTTCCTTTCCTTTTTGAAAACAACCTGAAAAACTTAAAAAAAGAGTTTGCATTAATCTTTCCCTGCCCAAACAGTAAAAACGGTTATTTGATGACCAGGAAAATATCCTGTTAATGAAATCAATTCTCCCTGTCAGCGGTATTTTATTTTGCATTCTATTGGGAGAGGGAGGGCAAGAGTCAGGAAAACAAAACCCTCCAACGGCGTTTTCGAGAGCTCTGCGTTTTAATACGGGTTTATTTCTGCAACTTTGAAGTTCTCCGTCCCATACCCCACGGAAAGCAATTCCCATTTGCAGCAGTGAACGCGTTTATTTCGGAGTTGTAGTCAAAATGGGATAACGACAAAATGGGAACGGTGGGGGGGGGGGGGGCGGAAAATTGGCCAAAAAGAGCCCACCGGTTTCCATACAAGGTTACGCCGCGACTTTGCCAAAACAGCTATTAAGTTTGAGCTGCAGACTGGAAGAAAGATTGCAAGAGTAAAAAAAAAAAGGAATAAAGAGAGCAGAAATCACAAACGATGACGAGCTACCAGCCGCGTCTCACATCCAAATGCACGCCAGGCAGACAAACAATAGGTAGAAGCAACAGTACCAGACAAACTAGGGGGAGGGGCTGCCTGCGGCGCGTGCGCCGGAGAAAAAAAAAAAAAAAAGAAGGCGCGCGAGGATAAGAGGGTTATGGGAGGGGCGACGCGAGGAGCGCAACCAACGAACACCCTTCAACGATTAAAATTGGGGGGGGGGTTTCAAGTGGACAGACAGAAGGACAGCAGTCCTTGGGCACATCAAACCCTTCCCTTGCAGCCTCGCCCGACTTACACCCTTCTCTCACCGTCATAGTAGTAACAGACTTTCTTCTTGCCGCCTCCCTGACTATACGCCATGAAGCCGTCTGAAGGAGGCTCCCTTGGGGGGGACGGGAGGGATAGATTCGATTCGACAACAGGACCGAAGGTAGCGACGGCACGGCAACACAGATGCCGGAGCCGGGGACAGCGTAAGGGAGCTGGGGTCCCGCCTCCTCCAAACGTGACCGCTGTCAGCCGAAGGTACCATTGAAGAAGAGGGGAGGAATTAAAATTTTGGGCTCGTTTCACGTACTACTTTTATTTTTAAAAGTTACTGTGTGGTTACACACTGCATAGTAGGAAAGATCACGTTAGTTTGTGGGCGCTACAGAAAATGTGATGGGAAGACACCCAGTGGGGGAAAAAATGTGGGCTATTCATCCCCCTTCTCAACATAGATATATTGGTACGGTCTGCGTAAAGAAGCAGGCCGCTCTCTCGCTCTGCCCATTTTAAACAGAACGCATGTGCAAAAGCTTTTTTGGGTGGTAGCGATGCTTTGGGCCTTACGTTGCAGTAAATAAAAAGTTATTCTCCCCCCCCCCCCCCATCAAATAGGAATTGAGGGATAGGCTCTGTTTTTGAGATAAAAGGGGAGTGAGAATTAGTGGGTAGTTTATGCTCAGCTCTTAATGGGAAAAAAAATAAAGTTTTCGAGGCGTGCATCTTTGCTTAGGCTTTTTTTTTTTTTTGAAAACCTTTTATTCTCTTAAAGCTTCAGTCTATAAGTATTTTTGAAACTGCTCATTGAGAGCTAGTCCTTTAAGAATCAAGCCCAGTAAGAAATATATATGTAGTTATATATAAAATATATGTACAATATATGTATATATAATATATAAAGGAATATATACATATAAATGTACATATAGTTAAAATCTACGTAAAAAGTATATGTACTAATACCAAAGCATTGCAATGAATGGAAACTTGTAAAATAAGGAAAACTGATTAATAAAAAAAGATCTTTTAAAAAAATCAAGCCCAGTAAGATCTGGTTTATGTAAATCTAAAAGAACAGTAAACCTTTGAATAAAGTAAGCACTCCTACTTTGGCCTATGAATAAGAATTGCCCCTCATCTGAATAACAAGTGGTGGCAGAAACTTACTGATGGGGGGAAAGCTGCCTGTTCTATTATTTGGCATCTGATAGTTGGCTTTATGAAAGAAAAAAAGTCCTGAGAACCAGTGAAAGGGATGAGTCAGATTGTGAAGTGATTTATTTCTCTTGATTGTGAACCCTAACTGCAGAAATAGTGGCTTTACTCCCTCTTCTTTTAATGTTTCTCCATATCCCTTCTGACACAAACAAGTTACTAGGAAGAAATATGCCAAATTCTTGTTTTTATAAATAAGTTTTTCTTGCTAACAGGTTTGGCTTTTAGGAGCTCCTTGTAAGCATTCTGGTCCTTGATTATATTAAATAAAAAATACCAGTAAATATATAAATATGTGAAGAAATGAAAAATGGGATACATGTATTGAGTAATGTTATATATTTATTTATACATCTTTTTAATAGAGGCTCTTGATAGCTTACAAAATGAAAACCCGATATATTTCATAACAAATGAACCTATAAACCCTAAATGTCAAAATACCACATTTTCTGGGGAACCATCTCATTGAAAACACTTCAAGAAACAGCATTTTAGTTGGAAAAATAATTCATTCCTACCTCAGTAGTATTTGTTGACAGTATTCTTTTAAGTATTCCTATAGAGAATGGCAACAACTGATTCCTAAATATCAGTACAATGTTAAGGCGCCATAGTGAAAAAAAACCCAGCATCTGTTGTTATAGCACTTTATGTTGCTACACGATTAAGAAACAAATCATGTTGTTGTCTAATCACGATATTAGGTTCTAGCAATTAGATGCAATATGATATGAAATTAATTGGTTTTCAATGTAAAAAGCACTGAAAATCTACTTCCAAAATTTGACTGAGGAAAAACATGAAAATTTTTACTGTCTTGTTACTTGGTGCTGCATATGTTGAAGTAGTGTTAAACCTAAAGGAATATATCTGGAAATTTTTGGATGAGAAGTCAACAAACAGGATTTATTAAAAGAATCAAATTCCAGCATGTATATTTCTGTTAGAATTCTTTTAATTAAGTGTTTTACCAAGCTTACAATGAAAAGGACAACATACTTGTGAACCTGTGTACTATGATAACACTATTCAAAGTATAAATGTTTGTTTTTAACTACAGCAAAACATAAATTGCCAACCANCTTGTTAACCTGTGTACTATGATAACACTATTCGAAGTATAAATGTTTGTTTTTAACTACAGCAAAACATAAATTGCCAGCCAAGCCTCAATAAACTCAATTTTCATTGTGAAGCTCTGACTTGTATTACAAGTACAAGTTTGAAATGTCAGTGTGTGAAGCTCTCTTTACCAGCCCTCTGGTAAAGAGTTCTGCTGTCCATTGGTTGAGAGAGAGTCCTACTGTGGTCTGGAAGAGGGTTCTGCAGTCCATCCATTGGGAGAGAGAGAGTCCTCCTACTGTGATCTGGAAGAGAATCCTGCTGTCCACTGGGTCCTGTGGTCTGGGAGACAGTCCTATAACTCTCTGTCTGCAAAATAAAGTATATAATGACACAATTGTTAGCTACTACTCAGAAACTACAGTATTTAATAATCAACATCCATAAATGAAAATTCTAAATAAATGAGACTAGATGAGCACAAATCTGATTGAAAAATTAATATTCACCTTAACATTCCCACGTCTGCTATTTCTCATCTCTCCATGGTTTGTACACTGTTGTCCAGGTTGATGGCGCTTCATCTGGCTTTCAGCTTTGACTTTATGCGGATCAGCTGATCCAAAGTGGTGCCCACTCCAAGGCGATTTTCTGGATGCTGTTTTGATACGATTCATTAAACTAAAGCCTCTTTCACAATCTGCACTGGATGCTTGAAATGTAGCACAAATATCCACCAGCTTGAGAGATGTTTTTTAGCTCCCACCATTTTAGTGTTGCAGCCACCATATCTGAGATGTTGCTGATTGACCCTTGTTTAAGTTTTTTTGCCTCATTATGTACTTGAATTCAAACATATTCACTGTTAATGCCTCTACAGAATGTGGGTGATGAAGAATGCCTCATACTTCTTTGCCAGTGTGGCAACATCTGCTGTTCCATAGTTCAAAACTGATGTCTGAGCTCAATGCTTCAATGTCAAATGCATACCACTCCTTTAATTCATCCTCTGGAAAACGAGCATCGCAAGTGATCACAGAGCTTAACCATTAAAATTGGAGTAATCTCACTGGTGTTTCTGCCATCAGCAGATGAGGCCCTCATTGCCTCTTTGACCAGTCACTCCACTGAACATCCCTTTTCATCTGTCAATATCGGAACGCAACTTCTCAATCTTTGCTTCGCTTGCAAAGCAGTGCCCTTCCATCACAGTCAGGTTGTGTCTTTGAAAAGAAAGACAGAGGTGTGGCTTAGCTCATCCAAACATCTCCCAGAGCAATGGAGTAAGTAACCCTGAACTTTGAATCAGTTAGCTTTTTGTAACAGTAATTTGCCACTGGATTTCTGTCATCACATGGATTCCTCTCTGCAGTATTCTTTCCAGCGACAGAGTACTTCCTAAGAACAGCATTCACAGCTTGGTGCGCGTGACAGCCATCACACTTCATTTCAGAGGCTGTAATGACAATGTTTCCTCATCCATAATCTTTGTGAGGTCTCAAGATTTTCCCCTCTTTACATGGATCGTTGAAAAAATGGAATAAACTGTTCTAAGAAGGGAGTTTCCACATCAACACAATAAATGTAACATCTTTCCACGCATCATCAAATGCCCAAAGTCCTCTTTATGGACACACAGTGTTGTTCATTAGGTGTGACTATTTGCCGCTTTAATAAAGCCTGCAACTCCGTTGTGTTTTTCTAGCATTGCTGAGGCACCAATCGGAGGTCAGCATCACCATTTCCTCTGCAGGTCCAGTTCATGCTTGGTGTAAAACTGAATTATTGCTTTGCACAATATCCTCAGCAGTGCAGGCTGACAGCTGAATTTGATGCCGGCAAAACACAGTTTATGGTTAATGTTATTTTCCTCCCTGTATTTAAAATACAGGACCAGCATTTTGTGCACTGTTATGTCTGTCCTCTCATCTATCGATGAGGGTGTGCCAAGGTGCATTTTTAACCTAACACACTGTCTCATTCTGCACCTTGTGATTTATTGAATTCAAAAATTCAAAGGCTGTAATTTTGCTATCCAGCTTTCTGGTATACTCACATACTTTGCCATGTGACTGTGGAATTTGTTGAACCAAACAGCATTGATGCATTCATGTTGATGGCTAGCAGAATATTGTCAATGAGAACTTTAACTTTGCTCTGGGTTGGATTTCTTTATGAGTGATACTCGTTCCTCTTCTCTTGTCTTTGGCGCTTCTCCACCAACAAGGTACCGATCCCATTCCCATCTTACATCTGCGTACAATTTCAACGCTTTCAAATGACTTTTGTGCTGAATGTGACACGTTGAGGTAGTCCAGCTTCCATTCTGTCCACACTTTTCCTTCCGA
>BHFT01003839.1:0-20124 GCA_004320025.1 Laticauda laticaudata | reverse complement strand
CCTGTCCATAGACAAGCTTAGATGAAAAACCATTTTTGGATAATGAATCTAAAATGACCTTTGTCTCATTTAATTATCCGTCAAAACTTTAGAGGATCCTTAGTACTTTAGAACAACTATAGGCCCTGTAATTTATCTCCTTTTAGCAGTACTGAATGGAGAATCAATAATATCTATATGAAAAAAGAAATCATAGCAAAGTTTTCAGGAAAGCTATGATTAAAGAACATGTCTGAATGTAATGTGATTGATATGTTTAAAAATATAAGGCACATAAAGGTTTTTGAAAAAATATGACTAATTAACTACAATTAATAAAGGTACCTGAATGACTTACTTAAATTAAACCACATCTTAACCCAGGTGGTGTTTTGCAAACTCAACCGTATATTAGGAGATTGGCCTGGAGCAAGCAACAAATGTTGCTGTTACAATTCTGCAAAACACAAAACTGTACCCTTTACATAGAATACTGGCAGTCCTCAATTTACAACCATTCATTCAAAGTTACAATGGCACTGAAAAAAGCAATTAAGCACGTTATTCCTGTGTTGCTATTATCTTATGATCAATATAAATCAGGAAATTTGTGTGCTTAGCAACGGACATGTATTTTATGACAGTTTGCAGCATTCAAAAGGGTTCATGTGATCACCATTTGCAAATCCTCTCAGATAATTTCTGACAAATGAAATCCAATAGGGGAAACTGGATTTGCTTCATGCCCAGAGTGGACTGCAGTGATTTGATATAACTGTGGGCAAAAGATCGTTAAAATTCAGGCATGACTCTCCTGGTTGGGCTGGGGTTGAGTGGTTGGACTATATGACCTTACCAGGTCCCTTCCAACACTGGTTGATCTAAATGCTGTTCAAAATGGCCCAAATGCCGATCACTTTAACTGCCATGCTAGTAATGGAAATTGTTGATCCCAATTGGTAGTTCCCATAGGGTCGGACTATCTGTTTAAGATTGCAAGTAACAAAATGTGAAGTATTGCAAAAGTGGATTACACTTTCCTCATTTTAACTTCATTTCCTTAGCAATGTTTCCAGTGCTACGTCTGATGCCACAAAATTCCCAACTATTGGACTGAATACACCAAGTTTAAGAATATTGGAGTCAGCCAAGGAATTTTAAATGTAATTTTTTGAATAAGCCATTGCCAGCCTGATTTTATTTATAACATTAAAGTCAAAATGCATGTTATGCTGAAAAGCAAACTCATCTGCTCTGCTTTCATAAGCCTAGATTTGTTGGAAATTTTGTGAATCAGGATTCCTCAGATAGGAATTGTCCTTTTCAAAATAAATTGCTTTATATATATGTACAAAAAGCCACATCCTTCAATTTAAAATTGGGAATCCTGTGCCCAAGTTCCCTCTAAGCAATTGCGCACTGGTTTTATGCGTCTCCGCATGCACAGACATTTTGCGCTGCGCACAAAAAAGAGAAATCCCACCTGAAATGGAAAATAAAATAAATAAATAAAATAAACATATATTCAGTCTCTGGCTACTGCTATTTTGGAATCTGATTCAATGAGTGAGGGAGGGGCAACTGGTTTGTCCAGCCCAATGATGCCGATTCACATACGTGACTGAGTGCACTGAAGATCACATGATTTGACAATGAACAATGTCATGTATGTGCCACCCGCCACGTTTTTAGCTAGCCAAATTGGTGGACTAAAGAGAAGACACGCTGTAGGCTGCTTTTGTTTAAACCTTTATATTACATGGCAAAACGAACGGGCATCGACACATCCCCTCACAAAGCCAAAAGTAAAAAGAAATCGCAGTTCTTTTAAGGTGGAATGGCTCGTCTGAGAGAGTTTGTGCAAACAGAAGAAAAAAATGTGAAATTGCGAATGATATTTTTTCTTTTTCAAGGGAGAAAGAATCTTTGCTCTGCCAAAACATGTTGTGAAGCCAAAGCTAGCAAGCGAGTTTTCGGAAGAAAAGTGTGGACGAAATGGAAGCTGGACTACCTCAAGCGTCACATTCAGCACAAAAGTCATTTGAAAGCGTTGAAATGTACCAGATGTAAGATGGGAATGGGATGCGTACCTTGTTGGGGAGGAAGCCAAAGACCAGAGAAGAGGAACGAGCTATCACTCATAAAGAAATCCAACCCAGGCAAAGTTAAAGTTCTCATTGACAATATTCTGCTAGCCATCAACATGAATGCATCATCATGCTTTGGTTCAACAAATTCCACAGTCACATGGCAAAGTATTGTGATAGTAGCAGTATACCAGGACAGCTGGATAGCAAAATTACCCTACTTTGAATTTTTGAATTCAATAAATCACAAGGTGCAGAATGAGACAGTGTGTAGTAGGTTAAAAATGCACCTTGGCACACCCCATCATCTAGATGAGAGCACAGAAATAACAGCACAAAATGCTGGTCCTGTATTTTAAATACAGGGAGGAAAATAACATTAACCAAATAACTTGTTTTGCCGGCACATACATTCAGCTTCAGCCTGCACTGCTAGGATATTGTGCAAAGCAATAATTCAGTTTACACCAAGCATGAACTGGACCTGCAGAGAAATGGTGATGCTGACCTCCGATATGGTGCCTCAGTCAATGCTAGAGAAAACACAAGGAGTTGCAGCTTTATTAAAGGGCAAATATCACACCTAATACTCCTGATCACAATAGCATCTGCGTACACAACCGTGGACATGGCCCATTAGTAGCCAATGACCTCCCTTGGGAAACACCTTCCACTGATGTCTGTGGAAAGAATGGCACGATCTAATGCTTCCCACTGTACTGTGAAAACTCTTCCTCCTAGTAAACAGTCTATTCCATTTTTCCAAAGAGTCCACTTGCGACGGGGGAAAAAACTGGCGAACAACTCACAAAGATATGATGCATACTCACTCACTGTTCATTCAGGCCATTGGAACCAGTGAATGCCGGCATGAAATCAGCATTTAATGAAGCCAACATATCCATTAACATGACAACATCCATAAATGAAAATTCTAAATAAATGAGACTAGATGAGCACAAATCTGATTGAAAAATTAATATTCATCTTAACATTCCCATCTGTTTTTCTCATCTTTCCAGTGTTTGTACACGTTGTCCAGGTTGATGGCCTCATTTGCTTGCAGCTTTGATTTTATGCACATTGTCATTCAGGCCTCTGAACGAAGTGCGATGGCTGTCACGGCCATTCACCAATCTGTGAGTGCTGTTCTTAGGAACTACTCTGTGCTGGAAGAACACTGCAAGAGAGAATCCAGTGATGACAGAGATCCAGTGGCAAATTACTGTTACAAAAGCTGACTGATTCAAAGTTCAAGGTTACTCTCATTGCTCTGGGAGATGTTTTGGATGAGCTAGCACACCTTTGTCTTTCTTTTCAAAGACACAACCTGACTGTGCTGGAAGGGCACTGCTTTGCAAGAGCAAAGATTGAGATGTTGCGTTCTCAATACTTGACAGATGAAAAGGATGTTCAGTGGAGTGACCGTGTCAAAGAGGCAATGAGGGCCTCATCTGCTGATGGCAGAAACACCAGTGAGATTACTCATTTTATTGGTAAGCTCTGTGATCACTTGGATGCTCGTTTTCCAGAGGATGAATTAAAGGAGTGGTCTGCATTTGACATTGAAGCATTGAGCTCAGACATCAGTTTTGACTATGGAACAGCAGATGTTGCCACACTGGCAAAGAAGTATGAGGCCATTCTTCATCACCCACATTCTGTAGAGGTCATTCACAGTGAATATGCTGAATTCAAGTACATAATGAGGCAAAAACTTCAACAAGGGTCAATCAGCACATTCTCAGATATGGTGGCTGCAACACTAAAATGTGAGGAGCTAAAAAACATCTCTCAACTGGTGGATATTTGTGCTACATTTCAAGCATCCAGTGCAGATTATGAAAGAGGCTTTAGTTTAATGAATCATATCAAAACAGCATCCAGAAATTGTCTTGGAGTGGCACATTTGGATCAGCTAATGCGCATAAAGTCAAAGCTGCAAGCAGATGAGGCCATCAACCTGGACAACGTGTACAAACACTGGAGAGATGATAAACAAAGACAGGAATATTAAGGGGAATATTAATATTTCAATCAGATTTGTGCTCATCTAGTCTCATTTATTTAGAATTTTCATTTATGGATGTTGATCATTAAATCTGTAGTTTCTGAGTAGTAGCTAACAATTGTGTCATTGTATACTTTATTTTGCAGACAAAGAATTACAGGACTGTCTCCCAGACCACAGTAGGACCCTCTCTCCCAGAAAAAGCTTCACACACTGACATTTCAAACTCATACTTGTAATACAAGTCAGAATAAAAATTGAGTTTATAGTTGGCTTGGTTGGCAATTTATGTTTTGTTGTAGTTAAAAGCAAACATTTATACTTCGAATAGTGTTATCATAGTACACAGGTTAACAAGTATGTTGTCCTTCATTCATTTAAGCTTGGTAAACACTTTAATTAAAAGAATTCTAACGGAAATATAAATGCTGTAATTTGATTCTTTTAATAAATCGTGCTACTTGGATGGATGCAATACTGGCCTGACCACAGTGCACACATCTGATGTTGCTCATAGTGGTCCAAGGGACCTCTCAAGGAGTTGATGTGTTTGCTCAGACACATAGAAAATTAGAGGGAATGTTGGTAGTGACTCAGAAAGTTTTGCTCCTCTGCCACTTAGCTTTGCACTGCTGCTGCTCAAGCTCTTCCATACTCTCACAGCTGCTGGTCCACTGCCATCTCCATTTCACCACTGATCAATGGCTTCCATTTACACTGAATTGACTCTGCACAGGTGTCAGGCTGGGTTGCTGGGCTGCCTTTCCTTCTCTCAGATGGGTCATCAGGCCACCTCTCAGCTGGGTCCAGAAAAACATGCTCCACAAGGCCTGGCAAGGATACAAACATGCTCCACAAGACCTGGCAAAGATACAAACATGCTCCACAAGGCCTGGCAAAGATACAAATCACACAGACCAAATTCTACCAAGTCTGGTAGTAAAGTGATCCAGGAAGACTCTTACACCACCTACTCCAAAACACAACTTCCTCCCCCACCTATAATATTCTAAAATATTCCAAACCCCCTTCCTCCCAAGTCACTTTCAGTGAGATGGGTGGCTATATAAATTTGATTATAAACAAATAAGCATTCAAAATAATAGGGAGATTCTACCTTATAGAATCCAAAATTGAGGCCTTTAGATCTGATTTTTGGAGTAAATACTGTGCCATTTATACTGATGGTTCAAGGAAATAATAATTTGGGAAGGCAAGTGCAGTGTTTTATGTTCCTGTTTTTAGAATTAGTAAGAGTTTTCATTTGTCAGAT
The DNA here is from genome assembly GCA_004320025.1 of Laticauda laticaudata. Classification (NCBI taxonomy): domain Eukaryota; kingdom Metazoa; phylum Chordata; class Lepidosauria; order Squamata; family Elapidae; genus Laticauda; species Laticauda laticaudata. Next base: position 14,774 of record BHFT01003839.1, on the reverse strand, counting down.
TGACTTTCAATTATGTCAACAGAGTTAATAGCAGTGTTGTTCGCTTTGTACTGGATTAGGAATCTCCAGACTGAAAGAATTGTAATATTTTCTAATTCTTTGTCAGGATTGATGGCTCTCTATAGTGAGGAGAGAAAAATAAAAATGATCTGGTGAATGAAATTTAGTTTCTGAACACAGAATTTACAATTTACCCCTGTTGGATCCTAACCCACATGGGTATTTTTGAAATGAAAAGATAGTTCATGCAGCTAAGGAGGGTTTATGTCATGCTGTTGTAGATATTCCTTTGCTTTTATCTCCTTTGGAGATCAAATGCAGACTTAAATAAGAAATTAGAGATGAATGTCAGAGATAGTGGAATTTGCAACATACTGAGAAGAGAATGTACACTTTCAGTCTTGTTTGACTGATTTTCTGGGTTTGGATTGCCTGGTTAGTCTTTTCTGAGTCTTATTGGGCATTGTGTATTGAGAAGGAATCTCTTCCATACTGGAAAAGATGCAATAGGACCTGTGGTTTTGTGGCATGAAAAATCAGCTGATGTTTATAGATTTTTTTTCTTTATGAAAACAACAGAATCTGCAATTTTAAGGACAATCTGATTTGGATGTTCCCTAGGGACTTGAGAAGCAGAGGAGGGAATGGAAAGATCATTAAGACATCACAGTACAAATTCTGTGATTTGTATTTATGACTGATGTTGGGATGTAAATAAAATAGACCAGAATTTTCATAGTATTGCATAATAATATGACATTGATTTTTGACATCATGGTTTGCAGCAAATACTTATGCAGTCTTTGAATTTCATGTTTATAAGAAATATTTGTGATTTATTGTAATTAATTAGATTTATATGTTTTTTCAGTGAATAATGATAATATTAGTTCACCTTTTATCACAGAACAGAAAAGTAACAAGTCAACAAAGATGACAATTGTTTATTACTTCTCTATTGAAAAGTCTTCTATTAGAACAGCAGGTTCATTAGGGACTGATACTGAAATAGTTGCTTGGGTTTTCAACATTTATTCCCTACTTCTTTTCCATCCCAGCCTCTTTGTTCTGAGGTTCATCAAAGGTGAACCTTTAGGTGCATCAAATGGATCTAGCAGTCAACTTTCACTTTCTGCTGTCTGATTATAAATACAATTCTACAGTTGGCTTAGAGCAGAGGTCCACAACTCAATGCTGTAGGCCACTATTTGGAACAACGGTCACATGCAAAGGTCCACTTGCATGAGCAGCAAATGCTCATACACATTCACGTAGCTCCATTTGTGTGAGCAATGCCCCCGCCCCAGGGCCAAGGCAGGACCACTGGCTTAGAGTTCAATATAATGTGTAATATTCAAAATTTAGTTTTGTTAAACTGTCTATATTTTATTTATTTAAGAATTATTCTCCAAAGTATTAATATATCTACAAGATCTTTATATAATAACAAAATGGAGAAGGAATAGAAAAAGATGAGAAATGGTACCTTTGCTTATTTTCCAAAGAATGAAGGAGAGGATCTTAGACTGGTGGTCTGGATGTAAACAACCTATATATAGTAGGGCAATCTGAATATTGTCCAAACCAATCAAGAATACAGCAATGATTTAATAGTTAGGAAAAGTATTGGTTTGCCTTCCAATCTTTTTAATTAGTAAAGTAGGATGGGAAGTAACAAGATGTCACTTCTGAAATTGTGCAACCTGAATTGGTGCTGCCATTTTTTGGTGCACATGATCAGATTGAAACTATATCACTAGCCCACACTCAAAGATCAGTTCCCAGTATTAGATATATGATATAGGGAATATCTGAGTTCTCTTGAACAGCAGCTAACCGTGAGATTTAGAGCAGGGAAAGAAACTTTTTGTTCCCTTAGGCTTCTTGTAGCTGAGAAGATATGCAGGATTGTTCTATTAACAATGTTCTTTATACAAAATTGCTTATGTCTAATTAACTTCTGATTGCGAGAAAAATGAAATCATTAATATTATTATTGATTTATATTGGTAGCATTTTTAAAAATTCCATGTATCTATAGTTCTTCACTGAGTGAAGAAGGTTTTCACTCTTAATTTGCTGTTGAATAAATCAAAATTACTATAGTGAATGGTAAAATACATGATGACAGTGAAAGAGGCTTTCCTATATTTGTTATCTGCCTTTAATTTCTGGAAAAGATTTTTATGCCTATTGAAGGCAACTGGAAAATGAAGTTTCTTAAAAAATAGATTATTATATAATTTTATGCAGGGACATAATACTAATTAAAATTTTAAACAAATGAGGTAAAATTAATTTTGGAGATTATAAATTAATCTTTTCAAAATTGTTATGGTCATCAATATATGACTTTTATCACTTAAGGTCAGATATAGCATGTTATTATAATAATGCCTTCATTAGTACTTTCTTTTTTTACTCATTTCTAGCTAGAGAACACTTCTGGGATTGCTGTAGAATTGAGCCTCCTTAATTAATTTGATAAACATCAATTTTCTAGCCTTTGGTAATTATGAAATTGGCATAGTACTGGCACTGTTTTCATCCAATTTGAAAATGACAGGTGTATTCCACACAGAGACAGTTTAAGAATATTATGACGATAGCTTATTGATCCAGAGTATTAAACATATTAAAATACACAATGGATAAGAAAGCTCCTGTTTTCATCTTAGGGAATGTTAAATCTTGTTCCAAAAACTTAACTGCCATCTCCATCAAATTAGGGAAAATACTTACAAGTATAAGAATGTAAAAGAAATTGATCATTAATGTATGCAAGTAATATGCTCCATCAAAATGAGCATCAAAAACATCATCATGGCCATGGATGGCAAAATGTCTGTCATTCTCAGTTAAAAGCTTTGCTGAGGGAACTTGAAAAATCAGAATATATTTGTGAAATTTGCCTGTGAAAATATATTAAAATTATCTGTGTTTCAATAACCATATATTCAATAATATATGGCTGACCATATATTAAGTAGCTGTTTACAAAGAGAATTGGTGACCAGAATATAAATTTCTAGAAAACATACAATATAGAAACTGCATATGCAGTAGTAATATATACTCCAAATCCATTAAATAAGTGTATTTTTGAAGGCTTTCACTCAAAAGAATACCAGAATAAAATAGTATATGAATGCACAACACTACCATGGACCTGATTTTAATCACAGTTTTTTGTTTTCATGATGAAAGAGATTGCTCTGAGGAACAGAATTTGCCCCAGGAAAGCATCTTTGGATAAAATATGAACTCACAAGTTAAGAGATCAATGCACTACCATTTTCTAGCCCTCAGAAAGTAAATGTACTATAGTCCTCGAACCTAATGGGTTAGGTTGGGTCTTCCAACAACTGCCTTTAAAAAAAAGAAACTTCATTGGTTTTCAAAAAAGATACAAAATTAAATGATTAAAAACCCTTTTATATTTAAAACAAATGGGACGTAAACAGAATCAAACAGACAATAAAATCACAAATACATGTACAACAATATGGAATAATGCTGAAGAAAATATATCTGCTTATACATGTTTCAAGGCCAACATGTTCTACTTCAGAAAGGATTGGAATTTATTTGCTTTTCACATTATTGTCCTAAATTAAGAAGATAAAAGTATGTTGCAATTGTTCAAAATTATTTCCAATATTGCAATATATTGTCCACGTATCAAAACTTTTAGTTCTCTGAAATTTAATACTCAGAGCTCATAAAACAGACTTTTTTCCCCTCATCAGATAATTGATCAACTCCTTGTGCAGACCATGACTATTGAAATAGGCAATTGGAATCATATCTATCCGCATAAGAGAATATTGTTATTCAACATTTTCTGGAAAACCACTATCTTGAAGCTCAGGCAAGCTACAGTACTAAGTTTGGAGACTAAAATTGCAAGGGTTTAACTTAGATATACCTTTTCAGGTAGCTTGAGCTGCTAATCGCTTAAGAAGTTTATTATAGTTTAGAATTGATCCATAATATCTAGAAGGGTTTATACTAAAAGCCTAGCTACTTCATAATAATTTGAATTATTGTATTTTTCAAAAATCCCTCAAACCCCAATTATAGTTGAGCAAATATGACCTTTGTTATATGCCTATAAAACCATTATCTTTATGCAGTACAAACATGCAGATATAATGATATAAATTAGTCTTCTGCAATTTTTAAAATGTTATTGTATTCATTTATTTTCATTTAAGAAATAAGCAACTTACCATTATCTATATGAATACAGCTCTATGTCCATGCTGTTATGTAATAGCTAAAAGCAGAAGAGATTATAACTCTTTAATGAAGAAATAGAAGCACTTCAAAGCAATAAGCACAAATCGATTTTTGAACCTGAAAAATGATACATGGTAGGAAGATCCTGATTTTTTAAAAGATCTGTTTTCAGGGGAGGAAAAATCTAGTAAGTAAAGGATTTTATAATTGCTATTATTACTATCATTACTATTATCTTTCTCACTCTCCTTGTTAGCAAAGGGGGATTTGATTTAGAAAAAGGTGCAACTGAATGAATACTGATCTATGACACCAAAAAAGCTAACTCCAGCCCATATTTTCTGAGGATTTCCAGACAAGCTTATGTCACCTTGCTTGATTGTATTGTGGTATTAGTATTCAGACCACGTTAGAAGGAAGCAGAAAAGCAATGTTAGAGGTTTAATTGTGCTTGTTTGGGAACTGAAGCATAAGCTGTCATTGTGTAGTAGAGCAGGGAAATGCAAGCAATGCAGTCCATAAGTCAACACTTTTGTAGCTCTACCAATTGAGATAGTTGCTAAATGATGCTTTTCTGCTCAGTATTGTTCCTGATTTTCATGTGCTGCTCCCAAGATTTCTTTATTTGCTAAAGCTCTACATTTCTGCCAAATATCTTGTGAAGTAGCCAGTGTGTGACCTCCATGCATCTAAAACCTGCATCTCCCTAAATCCCTTAGCTTGTTGAAGAATTTTCATAGACAGCAGTTATCTGTTTATATAGTCTGACCTTAGGGCAAACAGCATCTTAAAATAGTGGTTTCAACTGGGAAACTAAGATTGGGATGGGGATTATAAGAAATGCCTTCTGCCCTGTGGCTGTCGTTTAAGGGAGAGTTTTAATAATAGTTATCCTTCTACCTCATCTAACTGTCACCTTAAATCTTAAGGCATGCTGTATCCTTAAGCTGCTTCTCTCCTAGGATTATGATGACTTGTTTCTAAGCAGTCTAAAAAACTCCTTCCTATGAGTCAATTTGGCAACAGCTTATATGGTATTTGGTCCAAATTATGTGTTATCACATCTGTCCATTGAACAATTTCTATTCTGTGTGGAACTTGTTTCCTTCCTTTGAGTAGATTGTGTTGCATATACATATGTGTGTTTACACACATAAACTCACAGAGAGATGTGCATGCAAACAGACACACACACGCACGCGTGCACACACACACGTATGTATATGAATACATATATGCACATGCACTAAGTTAAACTGGATTTATGTAGAAAGAATAGAATAGAATAGAATAGAATAGAATAGAATAGAATAGAATANTCAAATCATACAAGGAAACAGTCAATATAAATCGTACGGATACAAGCAACAAAGTTACAGTCTTACAGTCACAAGTGGGAGGGGATAGGTGATAAGGAGTGATGAGAAGATTAACAGTAATAGTAATGTACACTTTGTAAATAGTTGAACAGTGTTGAGGGAATTATTTGTTTAGCAGAGTGATGGCTTTTGGGAAAAAACTGTTCTTGTGTCTAGTTGTTCTGGGGTGCAGTGCTCTATAGTGTCGTTTTGAGGGTAGGAGTTGAAACAGTTCATGTCTGGGATGTGAGGGGTCTGTAAATATTTTCACAGCCCTCTTCTTGACTCGTGCAGTATAAAAAGCATAAAAAGCATATGCATGCAGGCACAACAATTCAGTTTTCTTACTGCCCTCTGGTCTCTAATATTTTCTAAGCTCCTTTTATTGTGAATGATATTATAGGCACTTGCATTCTACAGAAAGTTGCTTGTATGAAACACAACAGAACCTTGTGTAAAATTAATATTTTTCTTTCTCTGAGCTATCTATTTCCTGCATGTTTTCTTTTCTTTAATAAATACAATGAAGACCAAAATATTTAAAACAGAGCAAAAACTATGGTGACAAGCAGGAAAAGAATGTTTTCAGGAAAAGAAAAAATAATAACTAAACCATCCCTGCACATTTCTACCAGCTTTCAAGCCAGCAAACTATTATTTACAAAGCAAATATAACTATGGTTATATCATAGCATTCCAGGGAAAGGTAGCTTTAAAGCACGTTGGAGACAGTGATAACCATACTATCAGTTATTGAGGATGGGGGATAGTGGTAGTTCAGCCTCTGCAAAGATCTTGCAAAGTTGTAATGCGCTGCTGGAATTAGTCCCAAAGAAAATAAAGTGTCAATAATTCTTGAAGTTAAATAATGGGGGAAATAGCATTTTAATTTTGCAGAAAGAAAATATGCTTGAATATTGTACTTTGATAAAATGAGGTGAATTCAGAGCAATGGCTGTTCCTGTTCTCTAAAACTGCTCCCTGGCCTTTTCTGGAAAGATTTAGATTTAGAAAATATTGTGAAAATACTGCTAGATTTAAGTATAGATCTAAGTATAGTATATAAAATCATACATTGCAATGTCCTACCTGTCAATGAATACTTCTGCTTCAACCATAACAATTGCTAACAAAAGCACACAATAGATACAAACTCAAGGTTAACCCCATCAAACTTGATTGTAGGAAATACGACTTCAGCAACAGAGTGGTCAATGTTTGGAATACTCTACCTGACTCTGTGGTTTCTTACGCCCAAACCCCCAAAACTTTAACGCTTAGCGACTGTTCACTATTGACCTCACCCGCTTTCCTAAGACAGGTCTGTGGGGGGGGTGCATAAGCGCACCAACGTGCTTAGCTGTCCCTGTCCTAATTGTTTCTTATTATTTTGTTTTTTTTATTTTTCTTATATGTATCCATTCATGTATTCATAACAATGGTTTATACTTTACCTAGTACTTCTTGTAAGCAATGACAGCTCAAATAAATAAATAAAATGAAAAAATAAAATAAATTTTGGCATAGTAGTTAGCCATTATTAAATGCTCTGTCCAAAGGGGAGAATAGTTTGAAACCGTGAAATATTGTTCTCTGTGGAGGCTTTCATAGAGATACATGTAGCTTGCACTAGTGTTAGACTGCAATATTGCACCCTGACTTTGCTGCACTGCCAGGAGTTTGATCCTTGTCCAGCTATAAAGTGTTGATGCAGCCTCCCATCCTTCTGAAGTCAATAAAATGAGGACTGCAGATTGTTGAGGGCAATATGCTGCAACTTTGTAAAACTTGACCTTCAATACCCACTTTAGAGGAGGAATTGTAAAGTGGTATATAAAAGAAAGTGCTATTGCTATTGGTGAGTCTGAATATATTTCATTAATATAAAATTGGACTGTGTGGCATTCAAGAAAGAGCTGAGCTGAAGTCTTCACTCGGGTCCGCATATCCAAGTGGGAATGTTGGACATTCCCTATTGGCTGATGCCGGTTGACAGCCGGCTATAGAAAAGGAGCTGTTCAAATGGCTATCAGCTGTTGTCCGCCAGCTGGCTGCCTTGTTAGCGGCGAGCAGCCGCAGCAACCCTTTATTGCCACAATTTTAAAGTAAAAGCTGAAGTTCGCTCCATGTTTGCCTCAGGTTAACTGCCTGCTCTACAACACTGCGCCCGACAAGGGTGGGAATACATATAAAGGCAACCAGCGCAATAGAATCGTTTCTGAGCGAAGTCATTATAAAATAGAGCGAAAGTCACTACCCAAGCTGAAATGTCACTTTAGAGGCTACTGTCACTATCGCCGCGAGCGCGAATTCAACTCTTCTCGAAAGTATCTGGCACTTGGCTGAAGTCAAGAATGAACTTCAACACCGCGATTCGCCGCCCTTCAGACTGACAGCGGAAACATGGGAGGTCCAACAGAAACGATTTGACTGTTTCCTAGATGCCTAGACCTTGCTGACATTTCCGACATTTGAAAAGACTTAGCTTTTTTAAGTTTTCTGCAGAGCCACAGTGTTGACACTGCTACGCATTTATTGGGCTGCCATGTTCAATTAAGACTGTTCATGGGAAGAATTGCAGGAAATTCTTTCCACTTCATGTATTCCTCTAGAGCCATTCCGAATTGCCAGGCGTCATGCTTTAGGAACGGATTCAGGCATGAGGGAGAGACTATTAGTACGGTACATGGCTGCCCTACAAAACAGCTGCCTTGCATTGTGGGTTAGAGACTATTGGAAGGAAAAACATGGGGGTTTAATTAGAACCAACTAGTTTGCTTTGGAGTCAGCGGATTTGAAGACTTAATAAAGACGTCTATTGGCTAAAGGGGATTAAACCCTTAATTATGCAGTTGAAGAGCTCTCAAGCTGCTTGAACTTATCAGCACTTTCAGCAGCAGAAATTCAAGGAAATTAATCTAGCCAGAGCAGCTCAGCCATTCCATGTACGATGAAGCCCTCCTCAGAAGAAGGCTATGAAGGCGGCTACTGATGTAATCGCCTGCAGGCAGCAAAAACACCAAGTCAGAAGGGAAAACAGGCCAACACCCAATCTTACCTCACGGCACAGCCCATTTGTCTAAGCTGTGGGGGAAACCACCTCAGGGTATCCTGCAAGTTCAGGATATGGCATTATTGTGCCTAAAATGCGCAAAGAAAGGGTCATTTTAGTCAGGATCTTGTCAAAGCAGGAAAGACTTTTTGGCTCCAAAAGCGTCAGGACAACCCAACATTTCCAAAAACAGCTGAAAAGAACTGTTTTACCCTGCTTTTTCAACACGCAAGCCTGACTTTAAAAGGCTCTAACAAAATAGTGTTTTTGTTTCTATAGAAAGGGAAACCTGCAGGATGGAGGTTGACACAGGCTCAGCACTGTCCATCATCTCAATGGAGCAGCCTTGAACTACTTCGCCAGCAACTATTTCCCAGAAATGGCTAGAAGAAGCTTCACGGTTGCCAGTTAACCTACGTGACTTACCAAGGCAGAACCATGCCAGTCATCGAAAAGGCAAGTTTTGTAAGCAATTTCAAAATTTTAAAGGTCACTTTGCCTTTAGTGGTAGTGGATGGTGCCCTCCCTTAGCCCTGTTGCGGGTTAGACTGGTTCCCTGCCCTTGGCCTCCATAATAAGCGGAATCACTCTATTACAAATGCTTGAAGTGGGACACCTTGTTTAATGACTTTATGCTGATATTGTTCAGCGAGGGGCTGGGCTGTTATTGCAGGGAACCCGCAATAAATCTTTCAACTTGGACCCTCATGCAGTACCAATCCGTTTAAAGCCTCAAAAGGGTACCTTTTTGCAATCTGCCCCAAATTAGATATGGAGCTTGACAAATTAATTCAAACAAGGTGTATCAGAGCCTGTGGACTTCGTAAAATGGGAAACCGCAATACTGACACGCCCTAAAGAAAGACAGTAGCGTAAGAAATGCTGCGCGGATTTAGCAAGACGTCATTGAATAAATATTTAGGCAATCAGCGCGTTATCCAGTCCCTGTTTCCAGCACCTGCCCTACAGTTCTTTTGAGCCAGGAACCATTTTCGCTTAAAATTAGACATGTCATAGGCCTATCAGCAGTCCCTGTTGATGAAACAGCCATCTGAACTACAACTATTTTTACAACTGAGTTACAACTATTGTAATGCACAGGGGCGCTTTCAAATGTAGGTGCCTCCAATTTGGCATAAGTTTGGCCCCTAGGAATTTCCAATCCATTAATGGAAAGACTTCTTCAAGGATTACGCAGGTGTAATTCCGTATTTTGATGACATTTTAATATATCAGCGCCCTTACAAGCCTCAATTTACTGGCAAAGAGTCAAGAGGAGTCCTTGATCATTTCAGAACAGCATGGGCTTAAGTTAAAGAAAGACAAGTGCACTTATTGCGCACCCCACAAGGTAAGAATTTTTGGGATACAAGAATTGACGCTCTGGTATTCACCCAATCGCAATCTCCAAGTTACGGGCTATTCAAACGGGCACCCATGCCAACTAACAAAACTGGCTCCAGCGCTCTTTTTAGGGACTTCTCTGAATTTTTAGCGCTCGTTTTTGCTACATAAGTTTCCATTGCAGAGCCTCGCTCTGCACAGACTCTTGACAAGCGAATCACCCCTGGCACTGGGAGGATGCTGGGAAGCCCATCGCTTCGCCATGCTGTCAATTCATTATTTCATCCAATGCTGTTCCTGATAACAATTTTAATGAACATTTACCTTTTAGTTTTAGCAGCAGATGCTTCTCCTCCTTTTTGGCATAAATGCTGTTTTAAGTCCATTTTAATTCACGGTTTCTTGTGGCACCCATTGCCCTTTTTCTCAGAACTTTTTCCCCCAGCTGAGCGCAACTACAGGGCCAAATTACAAGGAGGCTTTGCTGGCAGTTGCTTCTGTCAAAAAAATTCCATGAGTTTTCATTAATGGGCACTATTTCGAGTTGATTCGGATCATAAGCCTCTGATTGGGCCTTCTGTCAGCCGCAAACAAACTCTTTCAGATTTTGTCTCCAAGGATTGACAGGTGGACCTTATTCCTGGCTGCCTATTCCTATGCACTGGTTCATCGACCTGGCAAGAGTCTAATGCGACGCTTGATGCTCTTTAATCGGCTGCCCCCCAACTTGTTCCCTGTGGGAGGATCTTGAAACATCCTAATGCTGTTTTCCAAGTCAATTGATCTCAACCTCCCCATCACTGCCTGCGATAATCGCTGCCCACTCTTCCAGGGGACAAGGTAATCGCCGCAAGTTCTTGACTGGGTGGAAGGGGGTGGCCAGAAAATTCCTTATGCCCCGAATTGTGCCTTTTCAAAATTCACAACAGCAAGAACTATCTTCTTTTGGCAAGGCTTGTTTACTTTGGGGAACTGGTATGGTAGTTAATCCCTTCCAAGTGTTGCAAGACTCAGCTTTTTAAATGGTCCTAACATGAGGGGCCATTCCGACATTTTCAGGATGAAGGCCCTGGCTACAGTTTATGTGTGATGACCAGGCATGGAGTCTCCAGGATTACAAGTTGAATGAATGCTTGTCATCCCATTGCCAAAGCTACCAGACCTGCTCCAGCGCCACATCCACTCCAGGCAGGTGGGAAGATTCCTGGTGGCACCATGTCCTGGAGTTGGCATATTGATCTGGCTTGGCTGAACATTCGGTTTTCATATGGGCGAACATATGGGCGAACCTTCCTGGTGATGGTTGATTCTTTTTCAAAATTGGGCTGGAGCTGACCTTGATGACCGTCACAAACTTCAGAAGCTATCACTCAGGGCTCTATCAAGGATATTCCGCTATCGCAATGGGCCTCTCATGACACCATGCATGTCTGATAATGGCCCCCAGTTTACTTCCTGTGAGTTTGAGATCTTCCTAGCCAACCTAGGGACAAGGCACACACTTACAGCTCCTTTTTCATCCTGCCAGTAATGGCCTGGCAGAAAGGGCAGTCAGATCAGTTAAGGAAGCCCTGGCAGGGTTTGGGCCTATAGATTGGCACTCTAGGCTTGCTAAATATCTCCTGACCCAGCACACAACTCCCTGTGCCACCACTAATAGGCCTCCGGGTGAACTTCTCATGGGTAGACGTCTGAGGACCACCCTAGACAGACTCATTATGCCCAGTCACACCCCTAGGGTCAAAAAGCCAGGCAAGGGAGTTCACTCAGAATGACCAGGTCTATGCCTGGAACTATGCGGGACACCCTTTGTGGATGCCTGGGCAAATAACTGGTCCTAAGTCTTACAGTCCAACTGCAAGACGGGCGCATCTGGCACCGCCATATCGATCAGCTCGGAAAGCGTTGGAGTGCGTCTGCTCATCTGCGATGGCCCTCAAGATGTTCCAGCAACAGAGAAACCGCCAGTGATCATAGAAACTTCCCACGGATCCAACAGGAACGCAAGCCTACCTGAACAGTCATCTGTCCCTTGCCCAGAAACACCTGAAGCTGAGACACCAGCTTTGTCAGCACCAGAAGTTGCCCAGCAAGTGGAAAAGTTCCTTCCAGCAGCAGCTTCGTCAGGACTTAGAAGATCTGGCTGCCTGCACAAGTGCCCGAGTTATCTGAAGGACTACGCATGCTCCGTTCTGGGGGAAGGAGTGTGGCATTTGGAAATGACTGAGTTGAAGTCTTCACTCCAGTCCGTGTTTCCAGCAGGAACGTGGACTGTTCCTATTGGCTGATGCCATTTGACAGCCGGCTATAAAAGGGAGCTGTCAGACAGCATCAGCTGTTGTCCGCCAGCTGGCTGCCTTGTTTGCGCAGCAGCCGCGGCAACCCTTCATTGGTAACCCTTTTACAATAAAGTAAAAGCTGAAGTTCGCTCCGTGTTTGCCTCAGGTTATTCTGCTGCTCTACAACAGTCTGTATTTCCACAGTAGGCATACTTTCTTTCTTATTCTTCCAAACAGCATTCACTTTTTTCTTTTCTTTTCCCTTTCTCTGACTCTTTTGCTTACTATCCCTTTATCTCTTCCACCTTTAGAAGAAAAGGGCATTTGTCCTATAGAAGGAGCTGTGGATGTGTTTGTGTTTGGCTTCCTGTTTTGCATAAGAAATTTTAGGGAGGTTGGGAAAGAAACTAAAGAGAAAATACCCATGAATATGCAGGATGCTCAGATCAGTGGTGGGATTCAAATTTTTTTACTACCAGTTCTGTGGGTGTGGCTTGGTGGGTATGGCAGAGGAAGGATACTGTAAAATCTCCAGTAGGAGGTGATATTTGCCATTTCTCTGAACTACTCAAAATTTCCGCTACAGTTCTTCAGAACTGGTCAGAACCTGCTGAATACCACCTCTGGCCCAGATGACATTTTGCTCATGAGTACTGTGCCTTGGTAGCATCGTAGTTTAAATTAAAGTACTTCATAATTGAGAAACTCTTACCAAACCATAAGTTTTTACACACCAAATGTATCATGCCATCAAATAAGCTATATCTAGTGGAAATTGTATAAAAAATCTATAGCATGGTAAGACCTTAACAATCATACTGCTGCAAATCTTACTTCTGTCTATTTTATATTCCCTGAATACTATTAATGTACAACACAGGCTAAAATCAATGTAACAGATCCCCACTGAAAGCAGTGATCAGTTATAATTTTCAATGATTCTGGCAGAACTGACTTTAAATAAATTGACATAATTAGACCATTCATGGATAGTTGTTACCAATTAGGTTTGTTTCCCAGAGCATTAGCCAACCAGGAAAATGCTCTCATGCATACCACAATATCTGTTTATAGTAATAATGGCAGTTGTAATGGGTAAAGTGATATTAACCTAATGACGGTTTTGAGAAGTTTTCTTTTTTATTCTGATATCAAGGGAGGTTAATTCTACCTGTGTCAAAGATTGTTTTACAGTAGAACCAAAATAATGTTTTCATTTATTTTCTTAATATTAAATTTTTATTTAGGTATAAGCAAGAACAATTATTCTCCACCTAGTGTCACTTCTTTTACATGTCTATTCTTTAAATTAAACCTTGCTTTTCCTGAGATAGAATTATTAAATACAAAACTACAGCTATTGTTCCACACTAAATAAAGCCTCCGTGAATGAGCAGAAATGTCTAAATATAGCTTTATTACTTAATTATCTCTCTGATTAAACCAGAAACAAAAGAAGGGTTTGGTTGGTTTGGGGTTATTTTTTGCAATAAATTTGCATCAACATTCAGAACAATTCTTCTCAGACTTATCATTTGAAATTTCCTTCATTGACTCCATTGAATTGAGGCTATTTTTAATATAATCCTAGTATGTCTATTTTTTAAAAAAAGGGGGGAATGACAGTTTAAAAAGTACAATAAAACTTCCAGCATAATTGGTTTGTTTTTGGACCCCAAACTCCCCATGTTATGCTTTTTCTGCAACTTCAAAGTCTGCACTGACAGAGATATTTGGATATCTCATCATTTCAGTGATATAAGAAACACTGGTACAAATTGTTCTTTAAGGTGCTTCATCTCAGAAGTCTGTTATGAACTCTGGAGTCATTAATGAAATACATATATTTTTGTTTAATACCACAGTTTAAATGGAGTTCCTTTTTCGTGCACAGCATTATGATTCACAACTGCTGTTAACTGCAATAAGGACAGTTCCCCCAGGTGTTCCACTCCATCTCTGGTGCCATTAAATCACTGTTGATTATATAATAATCTATTCTGTTTAATATAAAATATGTTGCTTGCTACTGGCATTGATCTTAAAACTAGATCCCTATTGATGAAGTAGCTTATAAATTCCGATCGATATTGGGAATTTAGCTTGATGGTGCCTCTGCTTTCTGCTTTCCCAATCCTCCTTAGGGACTTCTGTGAATATTGAATCTCCATGGGCAATACATCATTGGTGGCCTTTTCTTCTTACTGATTCTCTCATTAGAGATTTTTTTCCCTCCAGCAGTTTTACCATCAACGACTGAAAGTGAGAAAGAATATGAATGAGCAAATGAGCCAAGCAGAGGTTACCCCTGATACTTTTCATTTTCTTGCTTTTGGCTAATTGGATGAACAACAATTCACAAGTGGATTACTGCCTTCCTGTCAAATAGGCAACAAATAGTAAAAATAGGAAACGCCCTATAAAACCCTGCACCAGTTATCAGCGGTGTCCCCCAAGGGAGCATTCTAGGACCCACACTCTTTACACTCTGTATAAATG
>BHFT01003838.1:0-16505 GCA_004320025.1 Laticauda laticaudata | reverse complement strand
CAATCACACTTGGCCAATAAAGTATTCTATTCTATTCTATTCTATTCTATTCTATTCTATTCTATTCTAACTTATGACCATAATTGAGCCCAAAATTTCTGTTGCTAAATGAGATAGTTGTTAAGTGAATTTTGCCCTATGTTACGAACTTTCCTGCCACAGTTGTTAAGTGAATAACCAGTTAAGGTAGTAACACAGTTGTTAAGTGAATCTGGCTTCTCCATTGACTTTGCTTGTCAGAAAGTCACAAAAGGTATTCACAGGACCCCAAGACACTGCAACCGTCATAAATACAAATCAGTTGCCAAGTATCTGAATTTTGATCACATGAGTCTGGGGATGCTGCAATGGTCATAAGTGTGAAAAATTGTCATAAGTCACTTTTTTCAGGGCCATTGTAGCTGAGAATGGTCGCTAAAATGTACTGTTGTAAGTCGAGGGCTACTTATAGATTCAAACAGAAGTCAGTGAGATAAATCTCAGTATTAGGAGAAGGAGGAAATGGCTAATTCCACAGTGAGTGGGAGCCAGCTGCTAGCACCTATGACACAATGAATGGTCTTGACAGAATCAGCATGTATTAGATGGGTAAGTGTATATTTTAGACAGTGATTGTAAGCCAGAAGTAGGATTTGGTTCACTTTGCAACTATATAGGGCACTGACACTCACTTATGGCCCCCAGAATACTGCACTAAGCCAAAACAGTTCTCTTCACAAGATACCCTGGGTCCTTCCTTGCAAATAGAAGGATAGGGAAATAAATCTCCTTTTCCCCTGATTAGGTATGACTGCAGTCTTGGAATTTCCTGAACTGAGCAGAAATCTTTTGTTGCAGAAAAAATGATTCAAAACTCTCTGCTTTGTTTAGTGTGCTTCAGAGCACAAGACAAGCTGTTTACAACACATCATGTTCAATTAATAACTTTGACCCATTGAATACTACATTGTTTAGGGGATTTTCTTCTGTTGGCTTGTTAAAAGGGCAAAGGTCCTGAGATCTTGAGCAGTACATGACACCCAATGTTTAATAATCTGTATTTGGCATAGAGTATAAGTACATTTTTTTCTTAGCATACAATGCCAATCTTATTGGACTTTCTAATGAATAGCACTGCAGCATTATTCTGTTCTGAAAATGACAATTGTTTTGGCTGTATTTGTCACTACTATGTTAAGTGTTGTCATTATTTTAAAGTATGTCAAATGGGACAGGTATACCTGGCTGCCTATGGTGTCAATCCAGTCAAGTGACCCACTTAGGTCAGGATCAGTCCTGTACTTATTAGCTCTTCAGTTATTTACTATAGTACTTATTAGCTCTTCAGTGTAGTTCTGGCACACCTTCTTCCTTCCAGTCCCAGAAACTCTTTTATTTGTTTCTCAGGTTTCTGAACTTCCCATTTCCCTCGAAGAGGCAGATTATATTAAAGTATACCACTTTTCTGTTAGGCTTTTTTGGTGGGAGGGTGGGTGGGTGCTGAGTTTTGAAAGCAAGTAAAACAATTTTTTAGCAAAGAACTCCAGCATCACATGTCCACTGAACAGCTGTCAGGTAGATGGATGCTGTCTTGTTTTGCAAGGATATGCAGATTAAATCACCTGTAAATCCATCTCTTGTGTATTACATTTGGCAAAGTGTCACAGTCAGTGTTGGATGTATATTTTGTGTATATTCGTAGATATTGTATTCTCTAATTGCAAATGGAGACGTGGGTACTTTATTTTTCTATCTTCATTTTTCAGTGCTCTGGTTTTATTGTATTGTGAACAATTGCTGGGGTGCATCCACAATTTCGTTGTAATTGTACAGTGACGATAAAGTTCTCCTCCTCCTCCTCCTCTCCTCCTCCTCCTTCTTTTTCTGTAAAAAAAAAACTTGTCATTTCCCTTTGCTCACTGAATACTGTTTAGACTGCTTGCTAAAGCACAAAACAGCTTAAGGTCAAACATCTTTCCTACCCCAAACCCAACTCCATCCTTCCATTGCCTGGATTGGTGGCTCTTTCTTGCCAGCTGGTGACCCTCAAAACTAGGGATGGCAATGAAAGCAGACATTTAAACCAATCACTTGACTAATCATGCCCTGCACACATGAAAGATGAACATTCAAAGCATACAAAATAGAGGCAAGATACAGATCAACAGAAAAGGTTATGCTGGTATCTCTTTCTATCAGCTCAAAGATGGGGGAGTAGCAATTTAACTTATGGTGCGGAAAGATCTTAACGGTTTAGGTTTGTTGGATCACGGGAAAGAGACTCGAGACCAGTGTGACTTGTCAGCTCTTTTATTTGACGTTCCGATGGGTGCTAGACCTTGGAGCCGCGGCAGCCCTTTAAATAGGGATTGCTCACGGCTTGCCGGCCAATGACGGCTCTCTGAATTTCCTGCGATCGGCCTGGCCAATTGCGGGTGATTCAGATTGAGCCAATCACAGCACTTCCTTCAACCAATCAGTTCATAGTATTTCTGGACCAATCGGATTGGGGTATTTCGAGTATGCTAATACAGAACACTCCTCCCTCTTGGTTCAGTCCAACCAACATAACATAGTCCCATAAGTAGGCGGGGCTTTTGATGTTTCTATTTGACCTGTGCAGTTCAATTGTGGCGTTGTCTTCAACTGGTTCGGATGGGATCCTTGTTGCTCCCGTCCTTCTCGATGGAACCGCCTGGAAGGGTGAGTCAGGCCTGTTGCCGCAACTCTCGCCTGGTTTATCCGAGCCGGTCGAGTTGTTGGTTCCGCTGCTCCCTTCTGGTCTTTCTGGGCTGGTCGAGCTGGCTTGGCTGCTTCTTCCAGGCGAGGCTTCTAGTTCCTCGATCGCTGCCAGTTCCCTTCTGCCTTCTGCCGAAGTCGTCTGTTGCTGAGTAGAGATGGTTTATTTTCTACCTATTGGTATTGTTTGGGTTTGTTCGGGTTGTTGTTGTTTTCAGAGGGGTTTTCTCCCCCCTTTTGATTATTGTTTGGGGTTTTCCCCCCCCGCTCTGGTTTTTTTATGTGTTTCTGTTAGTGGTGTTTGTGTGCCGTGTTGTCGGTGGTTGTTCTCGACCTCAGTTGGTCTATGTGCTGTTTCCAAGCTTCTTCCATCTTCCGTCTCTAACTGGTACAAACGGGGGCCCGTTACCTGCATGATTTTAGCTGGTACCCAGAGTAGTCCCCTGTAAAAATTTTTGCGTAAGACTGTGTCTTCCGGTGCAAATATTCTGTATTTACTAGATGAGTTTTGTGGTTTCTCCAGGTTGTATGTTGGGTGCAGTCTGTCTAGTTGTGACCGTAATTTCCTGCCCATTAGTAGTTCTGCTGGGCTTTTGTTGGTAGTAGTGTTGGGTGTTATATGTTGTGATCATGAGCATCTTATTTATTTAACGTGTTATGTCGCCAGTGTCCATCTTTTCTAGTGGTTCTTTTGGGTAACGAACACCATTCATTCCACCCCCCTGTTCGCCGGCCAAGGTGAGCAGGCGCTTGTTTAATGCATGTCATATACCCCGTTCGGCAGAAAATTTTTTAAATGACAACGCCGTGAATTTGTGGCCCGTTGTCTGACACTAGTAAGTCCGGTAGTCCATGGGTGACAAACAGTTCTGTTAGTTTTTTTATGATGGCCTCCGTTGTGGTGGATTTCATGACGCTTACTTCCAGCCAATTCGAGTAAGTGTCGACCGTTATTAGGAATGCTTGTGTCCTTTTGTGGGTCTTGCAAAATCTTATAGTGGACCCTTGACCACGGTCCCCTGGGGGTCTCCCATTTGAGTGAGGGGCGGAAGGGGGTTTGGTCTGGCTTTCTGGCATTTTTCGCATGTTGCCACCCATGTCTCAATGTTTTTGTCCATTCCCTGGCCACCAAGCATAGCTTCCTGGCCAGGGCTTTCATTCTGACAATGCCTGATGTTCCCTCATGCACATAGCCATACTCTTCGTATATGTTTCTCCGGAACCACAACTCTGTCCCCCTATAATATGCAACCCCTTTGCAAAAAGTTCAGTCTGATGGTTCTGGAAGGATTTAATATTGCTGCCATTGGTTTCCGGCCACCCTTTTTCCACCCAGTTCAAAACTCGTGCCAGTTGCCTGTCTTTTAATAGGCTCTCTGGCAATGTCTTGCTGCCTATCTATGTGGGTGGGTAGTGTTTTCTATCTGTAGTATAGATGTGGTGGGTGCCGGGTCGTCTTCCTGGTCTGTGGGGAGCGCTCAGTGCATCTGCATGTAAGATGCTTTTCCTGCGTGTGTACTGATAATTGTACCAAGGATATCTATCACACCATGTTTGGGTGGCCTTGTTCCCTGCCAGTATTCCTAGGAACGGTATATGGTCAGTGATAAGTGAGAAAAGTGCTACCAATATAGGTATTCATGGAACCGCTTCACGCTGGTGATCGCTGCTAGTGCCTCCTTGTCCAGCTGGATATAATTCCTCTCTGCCCTGGATAATGTCTTGGAGAAGAATGCGATTTGGCGCTTCTCTCCCGTTCTAGCAGAGTGTGGCTCCAGGCATGGCTCCGACACCGAAGGGTAAAGCATCGCAGGTCACGGTCAGCGGTAGGGTTTCACCTATTACTGTATGAGGGACTGATTCCGATGTTATTAAGTCTTTTATTTTTGAAAATGCGGTTTCTTCCTGCTTGCCCCAGGACCAGGTGGCTGTCTTGTCCAGGAGTGTATAAAGGGGCTCCACCATTGTTGCCCTCTGGGACAAGAAACATTATAATAGTTAATGAGTCCAAGGAAAGGGTGCAGTTTTCTGTTTTATTCTGTGGTCTCAGAGCTTCCTTGATGGCTTTAACTTTCTTCTCAGTGGGGTGAATTGCGTTTTTGTCAACCAGGTACCCAGGAACTCTACTTTTCTGTGCATAGTTGGCACTTCTCTTTTTTTACTTTTAGTCCTGCGTCTTTAAATTTTTTCAGGACTTCTCTACAGGCGGCACCCACAATTGATTTTTGTTCTTCGCTGACACCAGGACGTCATCGAAGTAGGGCACCACCCCTTTTATTCCCTGCAATAGTCACTCCATTAGACTCTGGAATATCCCTGGGGCCATGCTGACTCCAAACTGGAGCCTTTTGCACCAGAAGGTTTGCGCCTCAGCAATCTTGTTGTCGACTGGCAGCTGCTGGTATGTCTGCACCAGGTCAAGCTTTGCGAAGACTTTTTCTCCCCCTAGTGAGTGTGGGAGGTGCTGTACTACTGGAACGGGGTAAGCACTCTGCTGCAGTGCATGGTTGATGGTGGCCTTGTAGTCACCGCAGATTCTCACTGACCCGTCCGGTTTTATTGGGGTGACTATTGGGGTTTCCCACCGTGCATGGTCTATCGGCTCTGTGACCCCTTGGGCGATGAGTTTGTCTAAAAACAAACCGTTTTAAAACAGTTTTAAAACTAAAACTGTTTGATTTTAGGCTTGAGGGCGAATGGGACTCGCTCGGTTTTAGGCGGATCAGGGCAATATTGGGGTTCAAGATGAACGATATTGGGGACCCCCGGTACTTGCCTAGTTCACCGTTGAAGACCTCCTGGAAGTCCTTCATGATATTCTCCTCCCAGTCCATTTCATCGATCTGGTTGATGCCAGTCACCTCGATCCCTAATGGCGTGAACCATACCAGTCCCAGCAGGCTTGGGCGGTCTTTATCCACATTGGTCAGTGGAAGTACCTCTGCATATCCTTTGAACTTTATGTGGGTCAGTCTCTGGCTTTTCAGCTCTCGTCTGTGTATGCTGGGTACCAGATGCTTGATTGTTTTCCAGGAAACCATTGAGAGGTAGGATCCAGAATCCACCTCCATATTGCACTGCTGGCCTTCGATGCTGACCAGCACGTGCACTTTTCGGGCATCGGTTGTGTTTGAGTGCCCAATGGTGACCGTCTGGTGGGTATCCTCCTTTCAGTGGTTTTCGCTGAGCTGAGCCTTCGCGACTCCACCGGTTCTCTGCGTGCCAGTCTCTGGTTCTGGGATGTGTGTGCTGTCGCATCGCCTCGGGCTGTGAGTCCTCTTTTTTCGGCAGACTTTTGCAATGTGCCCCCTTTTGTCACAGTTTTGGCATATGACATCTAGGAACCGGCAATCTGAACGGGGGTGGTTTCCTCCACACCCGGCGCACTGAAACCCTGACTTATGACCTCTCTGCTCCCGTCAGTCTCATTCCGACTAGAGTCTGTGGATCTCTTCCTCATCCTCATCTTTGGTCTCAGGTGGGGAATCAACATTCCTGTGGTGGGTGATCATTGTCTTCTGGCCTTCCGGGGCTGGGTTGGCTCCTGTGTTCATCTGCCGCATTTTGGCCTCTGATTTTTTCGCGGCCTTGGCTGCGGTGGCTTCAGCGATGTCTTCAGTGAATGTGATGTCTGCTCGTGCCATCAGTCAGCTCTGGAGCACGGGGTCTCTTAATCCAAGAACCACGTGGTCTCTCATAGCCTCGTCCATATCGGAGAATCCGCACACACCCCCGATTTTCCTTAGGGCCACCATGAAGTCTCCGATACTTTCGCCTTCCTTCTGGTCCCTCCTATAAAACTCATGACTTTGGATGAGGTTGGGCACGGCCGGTGCATAATGGTTCCTCAGCAGCTGGTCCAGGTCTGTCCATGCCATCTCCTCATGTCTTGGGGTCTGGCCAGTGCCTTGGCCATCTTGAACACTGTGGGCCCACACTGTGTCAGGAACACGGCTCTCTTCCTATGATCGTTGGCATCCTTCAGGTTGTTGCTTTCAAGGAACATGAGGAATCGATCGATATACAATTCCCAGTCCTCGGCCGCCTGATCGAATGGTGAGGTTGGCGATTTGTTGCTGGCCATCTCGTCAGTTGTTCAGCTCTGGTTGCCACGTGTTTGACTGGTCTCTTTGTCTCAGATCCCACCTTCGTCGCCAGTGTTGGATCACGGGAAAGAGACTTGAGACCAGTGTGACTTGTCAGCTCTTTTATTTGATGTTCCAATCTGTGCTAGACCTCGGAGCCGCAGCAGCCCTTTAAATAGGGATTGCTCGTGGCTTGCTGGCCAATGACGGCTCTCTGAATTTCCCGTGATCGGCCTGGCCAATCGCGGTTGATTCAGAGTGAGCCAATCATAGTGCTTTCTTCAGCCAATCAGACCGTAGTGTTTCTGGATCAATCAGATTGGGGTATTTCAAGCATGCTAATACAGAACAAGGTTCATGTTTGTTTTATGGAAATAAAAGGCTTGGCTGCTCTGATTGAAAACTTATAATGATCTGTGTAGAGTAAAAACTCTCAACAGTACTTTCATTGGATTATCTTTCCATCCCACCTGCCCAAGCAGCTTTATTCTGTTATAGTTCCTTCATGCTTTTCCAAAGGTATGGAAACCATTCATCTAGAACAAGGGTCTTCAAACCTGGCAAGTTTAAGACTTGTGGACTTTAACTCCCAGAATTCCTGAGCTAACATGACTGGAAGTCCACAAGTCTTAAAGTTGTCAAGTTTGAAGACCCCTAATCTAAAAGGTAGGCAACATTGTCATCAATTGTTGATAACATAAGAATTTTCCAGCTGTGATCCTAGGAAGATTATACAAAACCTGCCCAATGCATAGGTAACATTTTGGAACAAATAAGAAAAAATAACTTCTGATAAGACATAATTCTAACAGGGAGGACTGTCTAAAGAGCAGGTATATAAACCTGATTCTGGATGGGTTTATAAGATGTAGCTTGTAAGTATTTTTAACTGAATATCTAAAACCATAGATGGCAACAGATGCTAAGAATAGTTTTTCAAACCAGCTTGGACTTGTACATCACTGATAGTCTTAGCTAAATGGGTAAAGCTGGGCTTAGTTACTTGCGCTGTAATGTCCAAATTAGTTTGTTGACATATACTTTATTTCTAAATACTTCTGTGAACTGTCAGTTCATGCGAACGGTGGCCACCCAGATGCTAACAGGAAATTTGAAAGAAGATACACTATTTTTTAATAGCAGTTCCACCAGCATTTGTATTTCCATGTCCAATTCATAAAGCCTGAAAGAGTTTAAAATTGGGTTACTTTGAAACTTGCCTGCACAAATATGACCCTGGTCAGACTGTCACTTTTGGTCAATCTGCAAATTCTTCAAGTAAATAAAAAAACAAAGATTCTTCTTTTGCAAAAATTAGCTGAGTTGAGGAAAATTCAAGACAGTACCTTTTCAGGGATGCCCACAAAGGGTTCAGAAGATTTCTAGTGGGTATTTGCTTGTTCCTTTCTGTTCTGGCATTCAAGAACACATCAAACATTTATGTTTTAAACATCACTGCCACCAACCCTGACAGGGCAAGCTAGTGTTCATAAACTGGAAGCAAACCCCACACTTATTAGCGCTGATGATGTTATCTAGTTGGGTAATGAAATGCCTGCAAGAAGCCAACCAAATTCAGAGAGCAGAACTCCACCGCTCAATCCTGAGCTACAGATATTATTTTCTATTGGAACTTATATTTGAACTATTTCCAACCATCAGGCTGCCATCCAGTATGATTCCTCTCATTTTCTTTTTCAAAGCAGTTCTATTCTTCTTCTTGCCATTAAGTCCTCTTGATTCCAGGTATCAGCATGGTCAAATGTTTGCCACCTTAGCCATTTTCTAGTAAGAACTAGTCATTCTTCCAAGGACACCCCTGTAATTTATTTCCTCATATTCACCTGTAACATCCATTGTCTTGCCCTTCTATTTGTCTCAGCCTTGCCAAGCATGATAATTTCCCTCTCTAGTCCACCATCCACTCACATTCTTTCAAACTCATAACAATGTCATTTGCCTGGATTTTTTAAAAATAATTCATTAAACATTAAATGCTGAACATTGTACCATTTTGTTGAATATGATAACCATCTGGGCATTGTTTCTACTCTTACTGGCAGATTCAAGACAACATAGGCAAATTCTCCCAATAGGAGAAACAGGAAGGCATAGCAGGAACAAAGAGGCAAGCAACTGGAATGACAAAAGCAAACTGTTTTCTTACTGATTTCTCTGCATCTGTTGGGAAAGGAGCATCCCATAAGCAGAATACAGTTTAAGGAAGACCATTTTCTATTGAAGAGCTGCAACTATACCTGAAAGCATCTATTACTAGTGGGTCTCCAAGAATAGCCCTCTTTCATAGCCATTTGAATGAGGAATCAGACATCTGAAGATGCCCTTCAATATAAGCAGGTGCACAGATCACAGTTTCCTCCATCACAAAATGAACAGTGTCTGTATTAAAGTATGGGAAATATTTTTCAAGAATATATCTGTGTCAATTAGTATAATGTATAAAAAGTTGGGGAAATCTATTTTATTGGTTATGCACAACTGGCTGCCCTATTTGTTGTGTATAGAACTTGGTAGACTCCAAATACCTCGATCTGATTGGTCGAGAAGGCCATTTTTGGATTGGTTACTTAAGAGCCATTCCGATTGGCCCGCCGAACGGCGGGAGCACTCAAATAACTGTCATTGGCCACAAGCCGCGAGCAAGCCACTATAAGAAGGGCTGCCGCAGCTTGAGCCATTGTTCTGTTACCAGTTACTTCACTGTTTGAATAAAGAGCTGTTTGTTAGAACCCGGTCTCACGCACCTTATTTCTGAACAGAACACTGGTGACGAGGATGGGATCGTCCTAGAAGAGCGAGACTGAAGCACGCGGCAACCAGAACTGAGCGACAGAGATGGCCAGTAACAATGCGCCGCCTGCACCGTTCAACCCAGCCGAGGAAGATTGGGAGTTGTACATTGATCGCTGCCTAATGTTTCTAGAAAGCAACGAGCTGCAGGAGATATCTGATCAGAGGAAGAGGGCTGTATTCCTCACGCACTGTGGACCAGCCATTTTTAAAATGGCTAAGGCGCTAGCTAAACCAAGAGACGTTAAGCAGATGGCATGGCCTGAGCTGAAACAGAATGCTCGAGCCCATTACGTGCCTGGGTCTCCAACCTGATCAAAAGGCATGAGTTTTTGCAAAAGAGACCAAAAGGAAGATGAGAGTGTCGGAGACTTCGTAGCAGCCCTGAGGAATATCGGAGGAACCTGTGAGTTCCAGAACATGGACAAGGCCATCAGGCGACCGCGTGTGTCCTCGGTTTGAAAGATTCTACTCTCCAATGCAAGCTGCTTAACAAACCAAATATTACAGTGGTGAGACCATCACAGAAGCCACCCGCCGCTGAAGCAGCCACAGAAATCCACAGCCACTATGCACCAGATGAACACAACTCCAGATCCCACCGAATCACCCAGAGAAAATAGGCAGAAGGAAGCAAGAAACAGCCCACAGCGACCACCCAAGATCATGAAGATCTTGACTCCCGAGCGACAATGATGACAACAATATGAAGATGTACATAGGCTTCAGTTGGACAAAAATGGCGGGAAAAAAGAAAAAAGCAGGTGGGAATTCCAGTGTGCTGGATGCGGAGGCACCACCCGCATTCAGAATGTAGGTTCCTAGATGCATCTGTAGAGCTTGTGAAAAACGGGGGCACATCGCAAAAGTCTGCCGAAACAAAAAGAGCTATAGTCTTAAAAGACATGGCACGCACCCCCAGAATTGAAGAGAGACAAGCCGGAAACAGGTGGAACCGTGAGAGCCAGAAACACACGAACGAGCGATAGAGAAGAGATGCACCAGACGATAACCATCGAAATGCTAGGGCAGCTAATGTAAAAAAGGTCCGGGTAAAGGTGAACATTGAAGGGAAGCCCTGTGAGATGAAGTAGATCGCGGATCAATACTTATCAATGGTATCTTGGACACTAGTCAGACACCTGATACCAGACATCAAGCAAAGAGTACTGGAACAACAAAACTGATATTAAAGGACTACCAGGGAATCGAATTCCCGGGTAGTGCGGCCTTGGACATTTCCTAGTTGAATTTAAAAAATCACGCTTGAAATGCCTGCCCTCTAACAATCGTCGACAGTGATCACCCTAGCCTGCAGGGTTGGCGAATGGTTCACACCCTTGAGAATCGGAGTGGCTGGGATCAACAGCGTCGTTGCGGCCAACTGGAAGAGAGCCTGTTGCAAGAGTTCCGGATGTATTCGATGGACCCTAGGCAAGTACAAGGGGACCCCATATCTCGTTTAGCCTAGACCCAAAGATAGCTCCATCAGGCTCAAAGCAGATGCATTCCCTTTGCCTTCAAACCAAAAATAGATGAAACAACTAAACAAACTTATACACAAGGGGTGTTGTTAGAACCAATCAACCATGCCAGTGGGAAACACCATCGATGACTGCTGTCCAACCAATGGTCTCAGTGCGCATTCTGTGGAGAACTATAACGCAACCCTAAATCATGCGCTCCAGCAAAGCGCATACCCAGTACCGGTAGTGCAACACTTATTGCACTCACTAGGGGAGGAAAATTTTTTGCGAAGCTCGATTTCACAACAAGCATATCAACAGCTACCAGTTGACTCCGCAACTGCAGGGCACAGACTATAGTCATCACAGGGGGGCATCTCAGTGCAATGGACTACAATTTGGCATTAGCATTGCCCCAGGTGGTTTTTCAAAAGCCTCATGGAGTGCCTTCTAAATGGAACAAGGGAGTCTTCCCTATTTTGATGATGTACTGGTGTCAGAAAAAAACGCAAACCAACTACAAGAATAGAGACTAAAAGAAGTCTTGTGTGAGATTCAGAGATGCCAGGGCTAAAAGTCAAGAGAGAAAAATTGTAAATTAGCCACCGATCAGGTGAATTTTTAGGCTATCTCATAGATGAGCAAGGAATACACCCTGCAAAAAAAAGATAAAGCAATCAAGACGCACCTAGACCTAAGAACCAAAACTGGCAAAAAAATTCTTAGGTCTCATAAATTTCTTACAATGTATTCCTGCCCCAAAAAAAGCAACGTAGCAGAACCCTTACTTCAGTTGTTAGACAAAAAAACTATATGGAAATGGGGGCCACCGGGAAACAGCAGCATTCCATAGTATCAAGGACTTATTAACATCTAACACCATTTTGATCCAGTACAGCAACACCTTGCCTTTGACAGTCACCTGTGATGCATCACCTTTTGGAATCAGCGCCATACTGAGCCACCAGTTACCAGACGGCAGAGAGGCACCAAACGGCCTACTCCAAAACACTGTCGAAAATCGGAAAGAAACTATAGCCAACTTGACTGAGAAGCTCTCGCCAATCATAACCGGCATCAAAAGATTCCATGAATACCTTTATGGTAGGACTTTTTCAATTATCACTGATCAAAACCCCTGCTAGGGATTCCGGCAGGAAACAATCCAAACCTCTGAACATTCTATCACCAAGATAATAGAAAAGGTGGTCTGAAATCCTCAGTGCTACAACTACATGCTCATCCCATCGCCAGGAAAGACCATCACCCATGTGGATAGCCTTGAGCTGATCCCACTGCCCAACACCAGAAGATGACCCAGCTCCCACCATCTCCACTCTCCAAATAGAGTCCTGGCCGAATCTGTCACTAACCCAGCAGACGTCGCTTAAAGCTACCACGAAAAGATCCACTGACAGCTCGAATCCTGCATTGGGTAGGTAAGGGCTGCCGGCTAAAAACAAAAGAGAAGACTCTTAAACCTTTTTGCACCCGACAGACTGAACTGTCTATTGAAAAAGACTGTATTTTTGTGGGGGGACAGGGGTGGTAATCCCAGAAAAATTACAGAAAGAGGTTGTTGTGCATGTTGCATGAGGGGCCCGGGCATACATCAAAATGAAAGCCCTGGCCAGGAGCTACATCTGGTGGCCAGGGCTGGACAAGGACATTGAATGATAGCTGAAAACATGTCATGACTGCCAAAAATTGTGGCCTACTCCCCACTGTACTCTGGCACCAGTCATGGAATGGGAGACTCCCAGAGGCCCATGGTCGAGACTGCATATTGACTTTGCTGGCGCACAAAAGGGAACACTATTTATAATTGTGGACGCCTACTCGAACTGGTTAGAAGTCATTTCTCATGGCATCCACTACTACCGAAGCAGTCCTGAAACAGTTAAACAAACTTTTCACCACGCATGGACTTCCAGATGTAATAATTTCAGATAATGGGCCCCAGTTTACGGTCTAGCGTTCGAGCCCAGTACTTGGCTGCACAGGGCATCCGACATGCCCTGACAGCGCTGGCTCATCCGGCTTCAAATGGATCGGCTGAACGCATGGTTCATTATACTAAGGAGGCCTAGAAAAAATGGACACGGGGGGACGTGCAAGATAAACTTAAGACTGTTTAACACTCCAAACATATCACCCCTAGCACAACACACCAACAAAAGCCCAGAGAACTCCTCATGGATAGGAAGTGTGCTCCTACCTCGATAGAGCTGCACCCATACATATACCTGGGACAAACTCCCTGACCTCCTCCAGTAAATACCACTCATTTGAAATCTAGAAATTTAGTCTACGCAAAAAAACCTTTACCGGGACCCGTTATGGCTTCCAGCCACAATTACCCAAATCATAGCGCCCCCGGTCTTACTCGACTTTGTTTGGACGACGGTAGAACAGTGGAAGCGCACATCGACCAGCTTTGCTCTTGAACACTTAGACACGCAACACCACACCAGCGCCGCAATAAACGAACCAAAAACAACCGAGGAGGGGGGGGAAAACACAAAAATAATAAAAGGGAGAGAAGAACCTTCAAATAACACGACAACAATCACGACAAGAAACTCAAAGATAAACAAAAAGAGCACTCAACAGTTAGACAACCACCAGAGAAGAAGTCCCGAGCAAGAAGAACGAGGTAAGGCCTTCCTGGAAGGAGAACAGCCAGGCCAGCTCGACCAGCCCAGAATGAACCAGGAGGGAGTGGCGAAGCCACCCTCAACCGGGCCGAGAAACTCAGGCGGGGGCAGCAAGGCTTGATTCACCCTTCCAAGGAGGTTCCATGGAGAAGTCGCAGAGAAAAAGCGATCCTGTCGAAACTGCTTGAGAACCATGCTGAAACTAGCTGCGCAGGTCAAACCAGGACTCGGCAAAGCCCCACCTACCTGCGTGACTATGTGACGCACGTTGGACAAAACCAAGGGGGGAAACTAAGGGTGTTGTGTATAGAAACTTGTAGACTCCAAATACCTCGATCTGATTGTCGAGAAGGCCATTCTCGCGATTGGTTTAACTTAAGAGCCATTCCGATTGGCCCGCTGAATGGCGGGAGCACTCAAACAACTGTCATTGGCCACAAGCCATGAACAAGCTGCTATAAGAAGGGCTGCCATGGCTTGAGCCAATGTTCTGTTACCAGTTACTTCACGATTTGAATAAAGAGCTGTTTGTTAGAACCCGGTCTCGTGCACCTTATTTCTGAACAGAACACTATTCACAATCAGAGTGGAGTTAAAAAGTCATTTGCTCTTGTCTCCAGAAAATAAGTGTGCATACAAGGACAAAAAATAGCCCATGATGATCGGGGGAGGGAACATGCTATGATTTTTTTTGTGTGTGTCATAATACAGCGCAAGACATTTCCTACCCAATTTTGGCTAATATCCAGAAAAGCTAAATAGAGTTGGGCCTAGTAAGTACATAAACAAGAGAGCTCTAGGAAATCTCACACTTATGTGCTTGTGTAAACTAAGCTTGTGTGTCTTTGTGCATGTGCGCCTTTCAGCCATTGTTGATTCCTGGTAGATTATCTGCACTAATCTCTGCAGTCTTTTTGGCAAGATTTCAGAAGTAATTTGCCATTGCTAAGAAACAGAGCGACTAGCCTAAGGTCATCCAGCTGGCTTTGTGCCTAAGGCAGGATTCACAGCCTCCTGGTTTCTACTTTGTACCTTAACCACAACATCAAACGGGCACTGGGGTGTTGAAAAGAAAATTGGGGGGGGGGGAATCAGATCAAATCATTTCTTTGCTGTTACTAAGAAAGAAAAAGGAATGTGTATCTGTATATGAAATGAACAAGAGATAAACTCAGCTGAATGGAAGCTTTGCTAGATATTTCTTGGCTCACCAATGTAACTTAATTAATTTATTTTTTCAATGAACAATTCTGCTTTGTGCTCTGTACGCCTACTGTCCCATTAGAAATGGCAAGCTAATGTTGTCCCCAGCCAATAATTCACAACTGCTGTTTGAGTATATTTACTGTATTCAAGGATAATTTTCCAGAAAATTTCAACAAAGTCATAATTTCTCTCAAAAAGAAAAAGGCTGCTCATGGAGTCTGAACACATTTGATAGTACAAGTCAGAGCGACAAATTCTGCCAAATTTTTGCATTTAATTGGGGAAGGCCCAAAGTTTAATCATTTTCCCTCCTCCCTGCCTGGACATTTATCACTGCTATGATTTGTGAATCTTATTTGGGGGGTGTTCCATCCAGAAAAGATGAGCGGTAGACTGGGTTCCAACAAATAACTCTTTATTAGTTAACAGCAAACAGTCACGGAACATTGGCTCAAGTTGCAGCAGCCCTAGGACAGCTCATTCTCACCTAGGACTTCAAGCGGTTCGGTCGGGATCGCTGTCTCTCCGGCTCGTCTCCATGGAACTGCCTGGAAGGGTAGTCAGCATTGCCGCTACCGCTTGAGTTGCTCAGGCCAGTGGTTTTGACCGCTCCCTGTCCATGTCGACAGCCCGTACGCACATGACAGTCGACCACCACCCTGCTTCGAACTGGGTTCTGGTTGAGGACTGACGGCCCGCTCTCCAGTGATGGGCGTCCCGTTTCCACACAGCCTCTCCGTGACTCACCCTCCTTATCATCTCAACTCGTAATATGTGCCCTTTTTGGTGCGTTAGCTGTTTCTAGATTTAATTATCAATGGTGTCACTTTTTCACACCCTTTTAATTTATTTGATTTGTGTTTCCCCCCCCCCTGCTTCTTGTTTTCACCGATTGGATATCTATTACATATGACATCTGCCACCACTTTACACATTTTCACTCTCACGCACGCCCACGCTCATGATTGTTTCGGTGGAACGAAGCTGGGTCTATGCTGCTTATCCTATTCTTCTTATTGCCATATACCTCCCTCTCACGGTGTTAGTCAGGCTTAGGACCCGGGCCCTGTATTTGTGTGATTGTGGGCTGGAAAGCCAAAGAGGGTCCCTGGTTAAAAATTCTTTTGCACTAAACCAGGTCCGACCGATTTCCAAAAAGTGCCCAAGTATCAGCGTTAGATTTGACGTTCCGGCTTTTCTCACAACTTCTGCTCGCCAGTCTATCATACAATGATCTGAGTTTCCTCACCCCGTCGCGTTGAACTTACACCAATTCTGCCCGGAGCTCTATGTCTTGGAAACGTGTACTCCTGGCAGTGATGTGTTTGTAGCCCTGGTAATAAGCGGTTCAGCCCACTTGGACATCCCCACTCCGACCATCACCATTCTTATCTCTAGGCCTTCTTGGTGAAACCTGACCCATTTGTTTGACCACTAACCAATTCACCGCCCGGGGGTGGGCCCAGCCGCCAGTTAGGTGCATGGTCGGGTTATTACCCCAGGGTGCTAACTGTTACTTTCCTCCACAATTGATATAGCCATGATCTAGGTTTCGCCCTCTC
>BHFT01003837.1:0-19027 GCA_004320025.1 Laticauda laticaudata | reverse complement strand
TGCACAAACTGGAACACTTTCTTATTTAGCAGAGCTACTGAGTTTGAGACAAACTTCCTTATTTAATTCAATGGGTCATCCAACATGACTTCGGTTCTGCTCACACCAAGGCACCAGGGGATGTCCTTTGCTGTTTCCAGGATGGCCCTACAGGCCAGATCGAAACATCCTATGGGCTATATTCAGCCCATTGGCCTTGAGTTTGACACTCCTGCCTAAGATGCTTTATGAAGTTTCATGAAGACACATTTTTCTATTTCAGCAAAGAGTTCTGATATCCTCCCCCCATCTGCAATAGTCAGGCAATTGTCCAAACTGAGAAGAGTCTCTGTGAAGAAAACCATGCCCCATCTTATTGACAGAAACAGCTGATTAGAAGCAAAAAGCCATTAAGTAGGAAGAAATTACTCAGTTATCTGGAAGTTCTGCACAGCTCTACTTCCAGCAATTCAACAATATAAGGTCACCCTTTTACCCATACTGATATTTCCCCCAAAAAAAACCTTAGATGAAGGGTGTGAGATACCTAATTCTACTAACCAGAGATATTTTTAAGAGTATTTGTATTGTTCTACCAGAAAATGAAAATTGTTTGGAAATGACTTGGTCATTTCTTTCTATGTTCTTTGTACACTTCTAGAGCAACATGACTTGGAATGTGGAAAAGTAACATTGCCAATATTTAAATAAGGAATCAAATTAATTTTTATTAAATACTTTAAGTGGGTTGCAGTCAGGTCACCATAATATTTTAAAGTGCCTGTAGGCTTTAAATCTTCACCTTCCTAGCATTAAATTATGATGATGTAATTTCTTCAATTATGTCCAGTTCTCAGTGATTCTATGAGTCAGTTCTCTCCATTTTTCCTGGTTTTGTAGTATTTTTTCAGTTAAATGTCTGTGGGAATTCTCAGTTATCCAAGTAATGGTTTCCCCAAATGTGTTTTTTTTTCAAGAGGCAATTGGACTTTCTTGTTTTTCTTTAAAAACATTTCACTTCTCATCTAAGAAGGTTCTTCATCTCTGACTGGATGGTGAGGAATGGAAGGATTTACATTCCTTTCGACAGCTGGTCATTTGTATTCTTTTAGAGAATTGTACTCTCTAAGTGTAGTACAATGCAGTGAGCCATGTGCAGATCTGTACATTGGGGAAACAAAACAACCACTTCATAAACGTATGGTACAACATAGGAGAACAAATCCATTAGGATAAGATTCAGCAGTCCATCTGTATTTAAAAGACAAAGACCATTCTTTTGAAGACAGTAAAGTCCACATTTTGGACGGATAGGGCTGCTGGTTTGAAAGAGAGTTCAAAGAGGCCATGTATGTCAAAATCGAACAGTTCTCTCTCAGTAGAGGGGAAGGAATATGACATCATCTATCTCCAGTCTATAACACAGTCATTTCAACAGTTCCAAGAAGGCCCCACACCCATTTGCACTACTCAAGTGACCTCAAGAACACAGATAAACCAAGTCCAAGTGCCCCCAATGACACTCTAAAAGGATGCAAATGACCAGCTATTTGCAAGGAATATAAATTCTTCCATTCCCCACCATCCAGTCAGAGCTGAAGAAGCTTCTTGGATAAGAAGTGAAACATTTTCAAATAAAAATAAAAAAGTCCAATTGCATCTTCAGAAAAGCACCTTTGGGATAGTTTTTTCAGTTGTTTTATGCTCTGGCTGATATCAACTTTGATGGTCTCTAGCGACCAGTTGGGTTGTTGTTTTTTTGGGGGGGCAGCCTCATTTCTTTTAACCACTGATCATTGTAAGTATAATGGTTTTAAACAGGGGTCATCAACTTTTTGGACCTCAGGGACCACCATACTCATAATTTTAAATTCCACAGACAAGGGACCCTGGGAAAATCCCCCAAAAAAGTCTGCAGGAAAATTCCCCACCCCGTTTTCCTACCTATCAATCATTCTTTGGGATTGCTGGATACTGTCTCCAGCTCCATTCTCAGGGGGAGACACACACAGAGAGAGAGACTTTTGGCTTCATGCAAGGAAAGCAGCAGAAGCAGCAGAAGTCTTTCTTTCTCTCCCCCAAGCTCCGCCAGAAATGAGTCTTTATGAGACTTGATGCACTGGCACAGCCTCTTGGAGCAGGATGCCTTGCAGGGTCCCAAAGACTCATTTCTGATGGAGTTTGGGGGAGAGGAAGAAAGACTTTTGCTGCTTTCCTTGCATGCAGCCAAAAGCAAAAGAAAACAAGTGGAAAGAAAATGAAGTGCATGGGGCGAGTGGGCTTGCATGTCCACACAGACTTAATTAATTGCTTTGGGGGCTGCTCTGGGGGTGATATTTCTCTGTGGACCACCAAAATTTTCTTGCAGACTACCAGTGGTCCCTGGCCCACTGGTTGGCAACCACTGGTCTTAAATACATATTTATAAACTAGTTACTTAAAGAGATGGACATTTCCTAGGCCCAGATTTTGAATTTTCCTCAAATCCATTCCGTTCTCCTGTTCCTCAAGAACAGAGCTTGGTCATCTGAGAAATCATCTCCCCACCTTCCCCCATAGTTTGTGTGGTCCCACCAATAAGCAACATGATTGATGGGACTCAGGAAAAGGTTCTTCTCTATCAAGACTCCTGTCCTTTGGAATACGATTCCCCTTGTGATTTGTATGGTCCCCTTGGCTCTACTTAAACAAACCCTTCAAAACTGGTTCCATTTCTCGACCCTGGTTTAGACTGGCAGAGAGACCCCTTGTGTGAATTTCTAAATTTCCCTAAATGTGGGGATTTTTTTTCTGGGTTTTTGATGATTATGTGAGTGTATTAAAATATGTATTTTATTACACATTTTGTAAACCACCTTCAGTAACACATACATAGGGAAGTGGTGCCTTAAATAACCATGATTTGATTGACAGTTCAAAAACCCAACCATCAAAAAGAGGTACACAATTTTAGGACCCTATATGCAGTCCTCATTTAATAATGGCAATTGGGACTGGAATTTTCACTGCTAAGAAAAGCAGTCCTAAAACCTGATGTCACATTACTGTGCCACTCAGGAAGGATAGCAGTTTCAACAGACCCATGGTTACTATCATTAAACAAGGATAGCATCGGTCATTAAAAAGATTACGTGTAATCATGACTTCTGACTTCCTACCAGCTTCTCTATTGTCTTTGCTTCTGGGAAACTAGCAGGGAAGATCACAAATTGTTCCCTGACTGTGGAATGTTGTGATGGTTGAAAATTTGGGTGGACCAATAGCCAGAAGTTTGAGAGTTTCTCTTAAGTACCCCTTCTACAGTCATGTTGCAACCTTAATAAAAGGTCCATGAAGGACCCTTATTCATCACATTCCTCTTCTTCAATCTCTTAAACTACTTTCAGACTGCCTTAAATTCATCAGAATAAATGTTAATCCATAAAAAAATGGCATACAAAATCTCTAAGTCTCTTAGAGATTAAGTCTCTAAGAGACTTACCTTAAGTCTCTAGGTAATTTCTACTTCTGCCCATCTTCCATTCACTTATCTACTCCACTTAGTGTATGGTGGTGACTTTCCATACCTGTGGGCTATCAGCTTTTCTTACTACTAAAAGTTATATATGTAAAATAATGTGTAAAGAAGCAATTTATTATGTGTGCATCAATGTGTATTTGTTTGAGGTTCATTTAGTCTGCTTGCTCTAAATTAGAGCAGTTTGAAATTTTCTGGTTGGTTGGTTGATGGCTCAAAGGGACAATTCTTTTTTAGTTGCGAATATGGCTGATAGACCTTTAGAAATTAACACAAAGCTTTAAAAAGGATGGTTAAATATCCTAACAGTAATATATAAGAGCTATCAGTAAAACATCTCTTAATATAGAACAGTATTAAATAACACAAGTTTACTATTTAATATGAGGTCCATAAACATTATTTTTAAAATGTTAAACCGATATGAACATTTGCAAGTATATGTGAAAATGAATTGAGTTTTTTTAGAGTAAAAACATAATTATCAAAGAAAGAAAAGAAAATGTTTTCATTATAGGAATCACTAGAGCTGATTACAAATTAAATGAAATAATTTTGGATTTGGGGAGCAAATCCAGATTATCTACTAATACATAATATTTGCTTTTATTCTAAATATATTATAGAATAAAACAATCTTTAAAACAATTACTCTCAACAAGTAAAGGACTCAAGTTCTAAATTAAGACCACTCAGTATTTTTTCAAAAAAAAATTTTTTTTAAATGAGAACCATATTCATGAGGCTGTCAAAGTGGTGAATAGATCATATGAAGAAACATCAATAAATATTTCCAGTAAATTCACCAAGTGGCCTCCTGAGTTAAGTATGATTATTATCTTCTTTAACTAAAAGAAACAGAAGTTTTCCTTAGAAAGGGTGTTTGGGGACATAAACTTTCACTTGTTTGTATGTCGATGACAGCAGAATACTTTGGAGAACTACAGTAAGCTTATGCAAGTAAATTGGTTTAATTTCATAGTGGCTAGAAATATTTCTTGTGATTTGCCCAAAAATTCTGAAATGGAGATGAATAAAAAATTTATTTAGTTTAACTTCACATAGGAACTTACTCAGTTCACACCTTAGAAAGCTACAGTATATCTGAATCAAAATACAATTACATTTCACAATTCACACTTTTCAGAATAATTCAATAAGCTATGCAGTTCAAACAATATGTTGTTACACTGTTGGAATTGCACCACTGCTTACATGAGACACAATTTGGAAATACCAAATTGAAAGACTATAAGGCTGGATTGGGGAATAAGCATGGCAAACTAATTCTACATCATTGTCAAGATGGATGCATACATGAAGTCACCTGGAATTGAACTCCACTTGAAATATTATATATTTTATTCTTTCCTTCCCTGCCTGGAAGGAATGAGAAGCCCTCTCCCAGACTCAAACGTAATGTTCTGAATTCTCTGTAGAAGCTCTGTAGAAGACAAAATAGAAGAAAAAAAATTTCAGGGAAAACAAAACGCAAATGCTCATCTTAGTTGCTAAAACAACAGCATTTTTATTTGTGTATAAAGATATGCAAGGCTTGTTGGAGTTTGCTTAACTTAGCAGGTATTTTATTTGCTACTTTCAAAAGGTTTGGTTAACAACAAGAAACTAGGGAAAAACAGCACCAATAAGAATTTTTTGAAAATCCTGAAAGCGTTCTTTGGACTACATTAACCTGAAACATTTCTCAACCCATAACAGATGTTTCAAAGCCTCAAATGCTGTTTGCAAATTACAAAAGACATTAGGGAGTCATTTTCCTAAAGAAATCTCAAGCCCCATCTGCAGAGGAAACCAATAACTGCCCCCACCCACAGGCCTATGGGGACCCACAGGCTTTGATTGGGAAGCGTAATGTGTGTCCACCTTTACAAGAAATTGATGAGAGTGCTCTTGTCACCCTTAAGTGACTATCAGCTGGTGCCAGCAGATCAAAAATTGAGAGGGACACAGGAAAGTAATCCTTTCAAATTGCTGCAATATTTACTGGAAGAAGAGGCTTTCAGGGGAAATCAGGCATGTAATCCAGTAAGGCTTTGCCCATTCCTACTCCGAGCACACAGGAGGACCTATTGAAATATGGTAATCACAGCTCTGCTGAAATTCAGGGATGGAATGAAAATGATCATTACGGTTGACAGAGTCAAAAGTGAGCAAAATGCAGGTTAGCTCTTTTTTTTTTTTTCTTTTCTCGCATCTGGGGATTTTTCAGTGGAGGTAGACTCAACTGGAGTTCTCTGGTCCCCTCTTTGCAGTTGTTAGAAAAAATATCCTTCTGGATATTTTCAAGTGTGGAAGAAGACACTAGAAACATGGAGGCTGTTTGGAAGGTTTTAAAGATGGATAGGAGGACCACTGGCTTGAAGCTCCAAAGTGAAAAGGATGATCACATGCTTCAAGGTGAGAAGAGAAGGTCAGGAAGGGCTGAGATGCTGAGAGTGCTGGGTTTTATAACCTTTCTTGGGATTTGAATTGGAGCTTTTATTCTGATTGGTTGTCAGACTCCCATGAAGCCATGCAGGGGCACACTTTGTAGGCTGTCCTCAGTTCCAAGCTTGGTTGAGCCTTGCTGGATGATGATGCACTGAAAAGGGCTTTTGAGCAATTGCTATAGCTTTACCTGGACTATAGTTTACCTGGAGATCTTTGTTATGTAAAGTATTCTGGCCCAGGCCTTAATGGCCCACCCTTTACAAAGGTGAGGGTAAGTTTCTACTTCTGAGGTGAGTTTCTGCTTCTGAGTTTCTACTCTTTTTAGGAGAAATATTCTGCCTTTTTAGTATTTCCTAGGATATTTCAATTTTCTAGGAGAGAGGTGGGTGCTAACTTCCTACAGTCACATAGCAGATGTGGTTCTTTGCATACAGCTCCAACATGCATAACATATACAGCACTAAAGTTGTAGCAACGTTTCAGCAGAATCTCATCTGCCATCATAATGAATAGCAGCTTGCCAATGAAGAGCAATGAAGATGCTATTCATTATGATGGTAGATGAGATTCTGCTGAAACGTTGCTACAACTTTAACAGAACTACAATGACGTGGGATAATACCCGAAGGAAGCTAACAGCACACATGTAAGTACCCGCGAAAGCTTAAAAAAACAAATATATATATATATATATATATATATATATATATATAATATATATATATATATATATATACATATGTATTGGGGGGTGTATATGTATTTTAGCCCACTCACAGTAACAGCTGCTTGATCATTCACTTCAATCCTATTCATGTAGCACTAGCAATAGCAACAAGACTTATATACAGAGCTTTACGCTTTAAGTGGTTTATAGAGTCAGCCTATTGTTCCCAACAATCTGGACTCTCATTTTATCCACCTCGGGAGGATGGAAAAGCTGAATCAATTTGAGCCTGCTGAGAATCAAACTGCCAAATTGCAATCAGCCAGCAGTCAGCAGAAATAGCCTGCAGAACTATATTCTAACCACTAGGCCATCTCAGCTTCATTGTAGTGAATGAGGTCTAAATTTGAGACAGGATGATGGTGAATAATGATGATGATGATATACTATCCATTCAGTCATGTCTGATTCTTGAAAGATCTATGGGCCATGTCTCTCCACATCTTCCAATCTTGTATAGAGATTGTTCTCTGACCGATGCCATCTTTGATGGTATCCAGTCCAGTGTGTTTTTTGGTGGCCCAGTTTCCTTTTACCACTAACTTGCCCAAGCATGATTGCTTTCTCCAGTGAATTCTCTTACATGACATGGCCAAAATAAGTGAGATGCAGTTGTGATTTTTTTGCCTTTCAGTGACTGTTGATGTTATGCTTGCAGTGCTTGCTTGTTAGTTGCTTTTGCTGTCCGGGGGGGGGGGGGGGGGGGGGGGAGGAGAGTAGAAACTTGCTAAATCCAAACAAGTTTTTCCCATAATTGAAATTTTGAGCATATAGGGTTCTGTCCACACAATTTGTGTTGATTGTCCTTATTTGGGCATTTCCTCCCAAAGCATGGTTACAGCCAGAACATAGCTGAATGAAAGAAGAAGGAGTAAAGGTGTGATTAACATTTGTGACTCTTCTATTTCTGTGTAGTTGTAGAAGAACATTTCTTCTAAGAGTTGTTTAGTGATGGGGTTCAGACATACTGTTGGTTCGATGGGAAGATTGAGATTGCATAGCCTTTTGGCAAAAATAATTTAAATTGAACCTTCACATGTTCACTTTCATTAAATAACAAATTGTCTATTAACTGTAGTGGAGGGCATTCAAAAGGTGCTTTTTCAAAAGGCAACTGAACTTTCTGGTTTTTCTTTGAAGACGTTTCGCTTCTCATCCAAGAAGAAGCTTCTTGGATGACAAGCAAAACATCTTCAAAGAAAACCCAGAAATTCCAGTTGTCTTTTGAAAAAACAGCTTTGTGACAACCATGACCTGAATGACTGAGAATCTCCATAGACATGTAGTAGAGGGCATTGAGCCAAATTTGAAAATATGGTGTTTAAACCATCTTACATGGATTTGCTCAAATTAAGATATATATGATTGGTATAGAATGAGCAGCATGGTGGCCTAGAGATGAAGACATTCACCTTCCACTCAGAAGGTTAAGAATTCAATCCTAGGCAACAATTGATGCTTCTCTATCAGGGCACACAGAGAAAATATCTGCTGCAAATTCTATCTAGGTGTCAGGAAGGACATCTGACCAGTAAATGCTCAGATCCATTCAGTCACCCTGACCCCACCGCAAAACAATGGATTACAGGATTGTTAAAAGTAAAAGAAGATTAGTACAGAATAATTAGTAATCAATTATGATAGCATATTTAATTGAATGACTTATAGGTTTATGAGGCATATCCATCATGTACTGGGACCAAATTCCTTGAAGATTTTGGCCACAGTTTTTGACATACTTGCTTTTGATAGGTTACTGTGAACATTCCCTATGGCATTCTTGTCTCTTTTGTGCCTTAATCTACATTGTGATGTTGCTAGTTTCAAATGCTTCTATAGCTAAACTGTCATTGTTACTTTTCATTGGAAAGAAGATATGGAATGAGGTTAAGGGTTGTTGTTGTTAGGCTGTTGTTGTTTTTTGGCTAAAGCCATATTTTTCTATTGGACAATTAACATACCTCAAGGAAAGAGTATGCAAAAGAAACATCATCTGATCTTGGAAAAGTTGAACAAATCACATCTGTCTACTTATTACTTTTCTCCAATTTTGCTTTTTGAAAACACCATATGCAAATTTCTATACACCATCAATAATTTCTAAAATGCCGCAGGAACAAATATTTACAGGAGTTTCTCCTCTTGTTCCTGTCTCCAGGGTTATCATCTTTATGGAGTTCGCTACCAACCTGACTATAATTGTTTGAATCTCAATGC
Organism: Laticauda laticaudata; assembly: GCA_004320025.1. Classification (NCBI taxonomy): domain Eukaryota; kingdom Metazoa; phylum Chordata; class Lepidosauria; order Squamata; family Elapidae; genus Laticauda; species Laticauda laticaudata. Next base: position 10,136 of record BHFT01003837.1, on the reverse strand, counting down.
ATTGTGGTGTATAGTCTGGAATAAGATGTGATTAGAATGTCTATAATTGTCTAATGAAAATTGGGATTTGGAAGAAGAAAACACTATCCACAGTATAGTTATGTTCTGGAGAATTCAGAAAAGTCCTCATACTACAGGATGTTCTAAGTAAGACACATGGGGGGTACTCTTGGATTAAAACTTTAGGATAGTGGTCTTCAAACTTGACAGCTTTAAGACTTGTGGACTTCAATTCCCAGAATTCCTGCTCCCGTCATGTTAGCTCAGGAATTCTGGGAGTAGAAGTCCACAAGTCTTAAACTTGCCAAGTTTGAAGACCCTTGGTCTAGGAGGAGAGAGATAAAGAAATACTTGATTTCAAAAATGATATACCAGCTTTCAACACCAGAGGGCATAGTGAATGAACAGTTTTCTATATTCAATTGATCTGGGAAATATTCTGGTGATTTTAACATATTTAAGAGGAATCAAGAAAGAAGATTTGTTTGACATATAATGAGTAACAGCCATTGAAGACTGCAATAATTAAGTTTCCAAACATGACACAAATCCCTTTCCTTTAACAACTGGAGATAATGATTTATTATGATTTTTGTTCTCTGTCTTTGTGTGTTTTAAGTTTGAATGCTTAAATGATGGTCGCAGGTTCCATGCTAAAAACAGATACTTGATACCTTCATAGCGTAGACATTTATCTGAAAATATGTGTCAGAGATTGTGGGAAGATCAAAGAAACCATCTGCAACAAAATTTAATCTGCAATTAATCTGAAACAACAACGACAAGACAGTGGTTAGGATCTAAAGCCAAGTAGCCCAATTTTATTTTGTTTTTTTACCATGTACATTTTTTGATTTAATGTAAAATTGTGTTCAATCAAAATAGAATGCAGACAGCTGTGTGGTGGTTCAGTGGCTTAAAGACAGTCTTAGCTTTAGTGATTCAAATCCTAGCACTGCATGGTGGAGTAAACTCCTGTCAATTGTCTCAGCTTCTCCCCTCCTAGCAGTTTGAAAGAATATTAAATGCAAGTAGATAAACAGGTATTCTCCCCTGGGTCCATCCTCTGTCATTGCCCAGCAATCAACTACACTCAATTTGTTTTGGGATATAGTCTGTGCACCTTGGAACTTCCCATCATTTGACCTTGGGCACCAGAGCATTGCCAGGTGACAATTGGCTTTCTTGCATTCCACAATTCCCTCCCAAGCCTCCTCTTACATTCCAAACCTCCCCTCTGTTGTGGTGCGGATGGTTGAGGTCTCAGAGAGTGAGGACTCAAATAAGGGGCCTGCGTGTCACATAGGGATGGGGCCAGGACCATCAGGGAGTGGAGTGTTGCCTTCGGAGATTGTGGAGGCTGGCAGCAGTAATGCAGAGGATCCCAAGGATCCTGTGTCTAGTGTGTGTGCGCACAGGACTGCTCATAGGAAAGAGCAACTTCAGCAGCACAGGTGGCTTGGGAATAAGGCTGCAAGGTAATGGCCCCTTCCTTAAGAGATAAAAGCCAGCCTGAGAGACCAGATTCTTTTTAGGAAGCAAAGAAGTTCTTGCACTTCAAGCCTTGTGGAAATTCAGACTATCTTGATTTGTGTTTGAAGACTTTTTGTTTGGAATATTTCTTGGCAAGTTAATCTAGTGCTTTTGGCAGCCTGCACAACATTGGCAAGGCTCGTTCTTATCAGAGACAATTAGTTTTAACAGCCTTTTAACAGTGAATTAACAGAATTCACAGAGAGGCATTAAACGTTTTTGTTTTTATCTCTGGTGTTTGTTTACTTGGAACAAGGCTTGGGTCAGAACACCCTACCCTTCCTATTACTATTGTCTCATTGTGAGCAGAGTATGTATCACATCAGCCATGATATACCCAATGGCAGCAACAACATAATCAAATAAGCCACTTCATTGGTTGACAAAATCCCATTTTAGAGCCTTTCAGGAAAGCAAAAGGAGCTAATCATATCTGGATTAGTGCTGCCCATGCATTCTGGCACACTTTAATTCCCTACTTTATAGAATACTTTATTGACCAAGTGTGATTGGACACACAAGGAATTTGTCTTGGTGTAAAGATTCAGTATGCATAAAAGAAAAGATACATTTATTAAGAATCAAGAATCATAGCATACAACACTTAATGATAGTCATAAGGTACAATAAACAAATCATACTAGGAAACAGTCAATGTAAATCGTAAGCATACAAACGACAAAGTTACAGTCCTACAATCACAAGCGGGAGGGGATGAGTGATAAAGAGTGATGAGAAGATTAACAGTAATAGTAGTGCAGACTTTGGAATAGTTGGACAGTGTTGAGGGAATTATTTGTTTAGCAGAGTGATGGCTTTCAGGAAAAAACTGCCCTTGTGTCTAGTTGTTCTGGTGTACAGTGCTCTATAGTGTCATTTTGAGGGAAGGAGTTGAAACAGTTTATGTCTGGGATGTGAGGGGTCTGTAAATATTTTCACAGCCCTCTTTTTGACTCATGCAGTATTCAGGTCCTCCATGGAAGGCAGGTTGGTAGTAATTGTTTTTTCTGCAGTCCNTCTGTGTCTGTCCTGTTGGGTTGCAGAACCAAACCAGACAGTTATAGAGATGCAGATGACAGACTCAATAATTCTTCCGTAGAACTGGATCAGCAGCTCCTTGGGCAGTTTGAGCTTTCTGAGTTGGCACAGAAAGAACATTCTTTGTTTATATATTTGTATATAAAAAGTTTATATATTTTCTATTTACACATCTGTAGATTTCCAGTTTTCTTCTATTCAGAAGTAGCTCAGTTTATCTATGCATTACTCATAAACTTATCTTGGCTCAAATCAGTAGGAGCGCTAACAATATTTGTGGTGATGACAGATGTCATTCATTTAACTGCCCATCTTATTTTTTTTTTAAATGGCTGTGGGGGTTTCAGTGGGTGTTAGGTTTATTTTCTTTAAAGCTACAATTATCTAATTATGTCACACTGACATGTTTGAAATTTTGATTTTGACAAATTAAGTTGCATGAACAGTTGCTCCCTTATAACAAATTATTAATGAGTAATAAAAGGCAAACTGAAATTCACAGCTACATTATATGATTCTAACCTATCAAAGTTATTGAAATTAAAATAAATTAAGCATCAATTTAAAAAAGTGTTTCCAAAGATTTACTAAAATGTGGCCTCTTTGGACCTGTAGTGATGAAATGTGAATTAAAAGTATATTTTCTGACCAATCTCGTCTACACAGGAGGTTCACCTCTGGAACAGTTATTGATTTGGCCTTTGTAATCTCAAAGAATTAAGATAAATCATTTTTTCCCAGACTGAGCAGTCACAGTGTGAACCTGGGACAGAGGCTTATGATTTTCAGGAGTTGTAAATGTTGCTGTACTTTTGGAGATAAAATCTAAAGCCCCTGTCACACTGCACCAACGGATGCAAAGAGGATGTAAAACGGACAAAAAAGCTTGCCATCCATTGGATTGGTTAACGTGATGTACTCACTGCTCCGTTTTGCTTTTCTCTATCGTCCAGCATCTGTCTATTGACGCTTTCATCCGCTCAGAAAGTTTTGAGCTACTCAAAACTTTTGCGTGGAAAATGTATCAATTCATCATTCTGCATCCGCTATGCATCCTACGATCCTACGCATCCTCTGCATCGCCTCTGCATCCGCTATATCCGCGAGCATCGCTGTGCATCCACGCCAACTCGCATCCGCTCAGACGCAGGAGGAAGCGAACGGACGGAGAACGGATGCAGAACGGAGCAGAATGGATGCCAAGCAGAAACAAAGCGTTAAAAACGGAAAAACCTTTCACAAGAGGGACCTATTTCAGATGTTAAGGATGTCTACAGATGCCTAGGGATGCCTAGAGGATGCAAGGGACCTATACTGCCTATAAAAGGCGAGACAACACTCTCTGCATACCAGCAACCAGCTGGCAGACCTCTGCAGCTTTATCTGACTCTTGCTCTTCCATAGCATCCAGTCATGGTCAATCGTGGATCGTAACACAGTCCTTTTGGCAGCCACCATCCTTCTGCAACAGTGCGAAGCATCTACAGCGCTCTGTTGAACTCTACTACGGGAAGAAAAGGAGGGCCAAGAAGCTTCTGGTGTCGAAGATGGATCAGGAGAAGAGCAGTACGGGCTGTACAACAAGATGATGGTGGAGCTCAGAACGAAGACACTCGGGCATTCCAGAACTTCATGAGGATGCCTCCAGCCATGTTTGACAAGTTGTGCAGCGCCTGACACCAGGTTGACCAAGGCAAACACTAACTTCCAGCCCAGCCTGAACCTGGGCTCAGGTGCACTCACTCTGTGCCACCGGCTCAGGGACCACCTACAGGAGCATGCAGTGCGCTGGAGGTGCCACACAACACCATCCCAATTGTTGGTCAGAGAATGGTGCAGCCATCATCGAAGAATACCTCAGGAGCTCCTCCAGTCCCCTCCACTGATGAAGATGAAGAAGTTGCAGAGAGGTACCAAGGTGGAATTCCCACACACCGTTGAGCCATAGATGGCAAGCACGTGGCTGCAAAGCTACAGCCAAGTCAGGTCCACTTATTCAACTACAAGGCTTCTTCAGCATCGTCCTCTTTGCCATGGTCGATGCTGACTACAAGTCATGTAATCGATGCTTCAGGCAACGGCTCATGTTCAAATGCCCAAGGTAACAATGCAGTGACCTCAAAGGAGGGCTTGGAAGGCAACTCATCGTGGGCTCAGATCCAGACCCCTGCTCAACGACACACAAGATGTGCCTACTTACATCCGTGGGAGGACGCTTCTCCTCCAACCTACCTCATGAAGCCGTACACTTCCGACTCCATCACCATGAGAGAGGATCTTCAACTACAGCTGTCCAGGGCAAGGCGGGTGTGGAGAAACACTTTGGCATACTGCAAAAGTTCAGGTTATTCTCACCAGCAGCATCGCCACAGACATGAGGAGATGTGGAACTTGCTGCATCCTGCACAAACTCATGCGCACCTGCTTACCCAGTCTTGCAGAACGGCTCGTGGACCTCCAACAAGCAATAGGGACATGGAGCCTTGGGAATGGAGGCAAGGCGAAACCGATAGACAAGGATGTGCAAGGCCCAACAGAGCCTCACGTGAAGGAAGAAAGCCAGCGCAACCTCCTGAGACACTGTGCAACTCCCCAGCTGGAGCAGTGGAGTGCAAACAGGAGATAAGTGATTATGAGGTGCTTCCTTCAGCCTTCCTCATCACACGGATGAATGGCCATGTATGTTGGGTGGCCTACAATGAACAGGGCGTTTAATAGAGTTGTGTTTGTGTGAGCTTGTGGTTATTACTTATTATTATGATATAAAGCGCATAGTGTGCACAGGTGAGGGTGACCATACAGTCCCACTTGCTTGGCATGGAGCTTATCTATCCCACTGCTACCTTCCACCCCACAGCTATTTACCCATCCACAAGCATGCAAAGGCTTAAACCAATTCTAAAAGTTTCCACCAAGAGATTTATTAAAGAAAAGAAATGAGCAAGTGTGTGAATCAAAGATAAACTTTATTGAACAACACAAGCTGTAAAAACAAAAATGACCCAAGTCAAGTGTCCAAATAAACTCTCTACAGGTAGCCGCTACCCAGTCTCTTGGCACTCTTATTGGTCACTCGGAGGTGTGCCCAGTCTCAGGGTGAAGGTCCAGGTGGTAGAGTGCGGTGGTGCTGGAGTGCTGGTCTGAAGCACCACTGGATGCCTGCGCCCTGAGAGGACAACAGGTGAGGTGTGTTGAGAAAGCTCTCAGACAGCTGGCTCAGACCCGGATGCTGAGAGGTCCTTCTCCATGCATGGGGTGTCAGCCCCAGTACTGATGACAGAGTACTGAGGCCGGGCTTGGCTGTGGGTGGAGGAAGGAAGTAGTGTATTGGAGCTGTCTGGTCTGCATCTGGGTGAGGACTGGCGTGGGTGGCATCGGTGTGTGGTGGCTCGCTGCTCACGGTGCACCATGCATGGCTGGCTCGGTGGGATCAGTGGAACCGTGGCAACGGTCGCCATGACTCTGTGCCTGGATTGGGAAGGGCTGCTGCCTGTGCGTGGGCCTGGTAGCCGTAGCCCTGGTAGGAGGGCTGTGGAAGCCTTGGTATGGGAGGGACATCACCTGGGGTGGAGAGAGCAGACCTGGACTGGTGGGAGCAGGTTCCTCTGGGTCTAGAGGGTGTGAAGCACCTCTGGATCACGTCTCACACCTGGTATGGGGATCCTCATGTCCCTCAGGGCCTGGTTGACATAGGTGAGGAAGGGCTTCGCGGTTGAGAGATCGCAGGAGTTGGTATGGACCCAGCTGGAGAGGAGATCGATGTGTGCGGATGGTGTCCCTGATCTCCAGCAGGACAGTGTGGCTCTGCCCTCCTGCTGTCTGACTCTCTGCCTTTCTGTGAGGTGAGCTGGGGGTGGTGGGTGATGCGGCTACGACGAGTGACCTCGATGTCTCCTTTCTCCACCGCACCAGGGAGTCTCATGCACTCCACAGGGTTACAGCAGCTGTCCGCGGGTTCTCCGCCGTGGCACGACCCACAGAAACCTGCCTGGAGACAGGACTCGACTCTCAGCTGGAAGAGTCATGGGTCTCAGCAGCTGCCGGAGCGAGAGGGTAGACAGAGGGGCTCCTGGTCTCCTCGGTGGCGGATCTCACCTCCAGGAAGCTGCACCTGGCCATGGACATAGGCTCTCTGCCATCAGCTTAACTGTGGCCTGGCCACGATTTCTATGAGTGCAGCTTCCCATACCAGGTGTGCATATTTTTCCAATAGCCGAGAGAGCACTCCGAATGTAACCCATACTCTCCGCGCTCTCTCTCCAAGCAGCCTGCTTCTGCTTGTGTCCCTGTATAGCCGGTGTCCTCCGCCACAGATAGTCATTCTCATCTCACCACTCCAGCACCTATCTCGTGTTCTCCTCATGAAGTATTGCTCCTCTCTCCCATCCCGCATATGCCTCCTTCCTCCCTTTGGCAGGACCAGATGGACCTCATCAGAGGGGCTCCCAGGTGGTAGGGCTGCTCCTCCACACCACCAGACAGCAGCACCAGCAGGTCATCATTATCATCATACATCACACAAGGATCAATAATCACATCAATCATCATCATGATCAGCAGCAGCAGCGATCAGCAGGACCAGGATCAGCAGCAGCAGAGTAACACCAGGAGCCCCAGCAGCACCAGCACCAGCAGCATAGTAGCACCAGCAGAGACCAGGAGCACGAGCAGAACCAGAGCATGAGCAGGACGAGCAGATGCAAGACAGGAGACACGAGATAGGTACGAGCAAGTCCAGGAGCACCAGCAAGACGAGCAAGTTCAGGAGCAATGAGCGGACCCGGGACCAGCAGCAGCTTCAGCAGAGTACGCAGCAGAAGCACCACCACAGGAGCAGCTTCAGCGAAGCTCCAGCACCAGAAGAGTGAGCCGAGCAAGCAGAAGCCCAGCAGAGCAGAGTCAGGACAGGGGCGGGAGGTGCCCTGTCCTCTTGCAGGGATGGCGGGCAGTTGCTGAGGACTTCACTTTTCCCATTGGGTTGGGGTTGCTGGCTGGAGGAGGCTTGCAGGCAGGCAGGCACCAAGGCTGGCAGGAAGCCTGGCACCAAGGTTGGCAGGAAGCCTGGCAGGAAGGAGGCAGCAGGCAGCAAGGCTGGCAAGCAAGCAGGCACAAGGTGGCAGGCAGACTGCTGGCAGGGAGGCTGGAAGGCAGGCTGGCAGCAAGGCTGCAGGGAAGGTTGGCCAGGAGGCTTGCAGGCAGGCTGGCAGGCAAGGCTTGCAGCAGGACTGCAGAGGCATGCAGGCAGCAGGCAAGGACTCATTGTATCCTGCAGCAGGTCTTTCCTCCGAATGCTGGCCATGTGCGAGCTGCTTCCTTATATGCGGTGGCTTGCACAATGCATCCCCCACATCGCAATTAACCAGGCATATAGCTTCCGTGCATCCGCAGGCTTCGCTGATCCCTCATCGTTGCATCCTTCTCCATCCGCTTCATCATTCCCGCATCCGCTTGCTGAGGCCCCCGGAACCTGCGGATGTTCATCCGCTCATCCACTTCCATCCGCTAGGCTTCCGTTCCGCATCCGCTTTCTCATCCGCCCTGCATCTTCCCAGCTTCGATGTTCTTCCGATTTCCGCTCCGGTTATGCAAATTTTTGCCCCTTTTGAGAGCGGATAACAACGGATGGAACATTTTGCTCATCCGTTGGGTCCATTTTGCATCCGTTGGGCAGTGTGACAGGGCCTTCAAGTATTCCACTGCCCTAATAATTTTTTAAACTGTAACATTGATGTTGACTCTCTAATTATTGTCTTATTGTTGTAACATTGGATCATTTTTTCAATGTCAGCCTAATCTATATTGGGTGCAATCCTTGAAACACAACTGATCACTGATATTTCTCTCAATACTCCCATCTCTTAAGAAGAGTATACTGCCTAGATAGAATAGGAATAAGAATAAAATAAGAATAGAATAGAATAGAATAGAATAGAATAGAATTCTTTATGGCCAAGTGTGATTGGACTGAAGGGATTTGTCTTGGTGCAAATGCTCTCAATATACATAAAAGGAAAGATACATTAGTCAAGAGTCAAGAATCATAAAGTATAACACTTAATAATAGTATAGGGTACAATAAGGAATCAAATCATACCAGGAAACAGTCAAGGATAGTAATTGTTTGTTCTGCAGTCCTAATTATCCTCTGAAGTCTGTGTCTGTCCTGTTGGGTTGTAGAACCAGATAGGTGAATTGTTGCATTTTGTCAACTGATTGGTATCCAACAACAACCATATATACACCTTTGAGTATCTTCAACCTACGCAACTTTTGTTCTCTTATTATTTGCCCTTGGTCTGATTTTACCATTCTCTATTTTCAGATGGCAGTCATATCTGATAAATATTTCTTGGTTTCTTCTAGGAAGTGTGCAGTATCACCCACAGACTCCAAATCTTTATCTCTAAAGTAGTCCTTCATACATAATTTGTCCTACATTCAGGGTTTTTTTTTCTCATAATGAAATTCATAGTTAGCAGGAATAAAAATAGAGAGATGACGCTTCTTTGCTGATCTACATACAATACTTGTGGTGGTGGGAAATCAGTATAATATTTATTATTATATTATAATAATCAATATAATATACATTATTATATTATATAATATTATATTATTATATTGATATGTTATATTAATATTATATATTATATTATATTAATATTATATCAATATAATATACAGTATAATATACAATATAATCAGTATAATGACAGTATAAATCATCCCACAACAAGTGGAGTTCAAAGTGGGAACCTGGAATATTATTAAGGAAGATTTGGGGGAATGTATGTTTTTACAATATTCCATAGTACAGGGTAATTCAGTACATTACTGGGCTTCTGCCCTTTCAGAATGGGCCCATGCAAGTATGCATGTACAGTTCTACATCTGTAAGCAGTGGACGCTAGTGCTCATAGATGAAGCTCCATTTGTGTAAGTGGCAGGTGTGTGCACTTATGCACAAAGCTACATTTAGATGAGTGTACACACGTGCTATTCACATGGAACCATCCCCTCTCACTCTCCCCCTGGCTGGGCCACCAAGCTGGAAAGATTGGAGATCACTGCCATAGTGATTCTCTGCATATGCTATTTAAAACCCTTTTTGAACTAAAGCTAAGGATGTGTATTTTGTTGAACATCTTTTCTTTTCTTTTTCCCCCAGTGGCTTCATTTTATAGAATTATGTTGTTAGCCGATGTTCAACTTACTTTCTTTTCTGGGTCTAGTACCAAAATGATGCAATTTGCCTTACCTATATCCTGTTTCAAATATATACTAATGAAACCATAAAGTAAGATAGCTCCATATATACATGCATTTTCTATCTCCTTCACACACATATACACAACGTTCCCTCTAAGCTGCGCACGTGCGCAATTGCGCACTGGTGTTACGGTCTCTGCGCACAGACATTTTGCGTTGCGCACAAAAAATAGAAATCCCACCTGAAGTGAAAATAAAATAAATAAAAAATAAATTAAAAAAAAACCATATATAACTATTCAGTCTGTGGCTGTGCTATTTTGGAATGTGATTCAATGAGTGAGGGAGGGGCGACT
>BHFT01003836.1:0-44527 GCA_004320025.1 Laticauda laticaudata | reverse complement strand
CTGAAATGAACTTGTTTAAGATTGAGGAATATGACCAGTGTACTTATCACTGCTCCTGAGACAATATAGAGTTCAGTGGCGAGTTGAAATGCTGAAGAATACCACGCCTAAACTAAGAGAATTAAACATGACTTATGCGCAAGGCAGTGTAACTTTCTTTCTCTCTACCATTATTGCACTGAGTGGAGAACCATTCAAGTTGATTTTTTACTAACTGGTTCTGTGGCGTGTCGGCTTGTGGCCAGTGCTTGGGTGTGGCCATGACAGGGGAAAGGATACTGAGCAAAGGCTCTATTCCCTCCCAAACTCCTGGGCAAGTTCTTACAAAAATCCCTTCCCGTCCACACGGCCCCAGCTTTAGACGTGCGTGCGTGTCCGAGCTCCGTTCTCTCGTGCCGAGCCGGCAACAAAAGAAGAATCCAGGCCCAATTAGCTCGGGACTGGGAAGGCCAGGAAGAGGATAGTATAGTGGGGCCTTGGCACGGCGCCAGCCATGAGGTGGGTATTTGCTGGTTCTCCAGGAAGTATTCAAGCGAGAGGCGGAGATGTCCGCTAACGGTCTCCCATGGAATGTGGTCAGTAACTGCTAAGAATGCCATCTTTGAATGTCCACATTTGACAGTTTCCCTGGCCGACTAAAGGCGGGGAAATGCTGAGGCAATCCTGCAGTGATAGGCTGCACGTGTCCAACCCCAATAACATTCTTTGGACAGAGGGGGCTTTGTCTTTGTAGTCCAAGTGGTTCGGCGCTCTCCTAGTCGGCGCTCATGCGGGTCGGTTCTTGAGCGCGTAGAGGCAAATTATTATAGACTGGAAGAGTTGGTTGGCCCATTGCCTCTTTTCCTAGAGCTGCAGAGAGAGGTTGACTGGCATTAAGAGATACCCCCCGTGCTCTCGCGATTCTGGTAAAATGCCGGGTGAACTAGACTGAGAAACATCAAATTTGGCTTGCAATGACGCTTGACTCCAGGAGCGATGGCAGTCAGAGGTGTGGTCTCTCCAGTCTTGAACCTAGATGTACGGCGAAGGAAGCTCCTAGCCTCTGACGATAACAGCTGGCAGTAGAACCATTGTCACTTCCGGACTTAGAATCATGTGGTATCGATAGCCTCACGACGCTACACTGCCTGCTGCTCTAGTACTGTGATCTGTCAGTTCCTGTCGCATGCCTGATTCACCATGGCAGAGTGGCGTTGCCACTCACGAAGCGAGCCTGAGGATTACCATCTCCCCAGTATAATGACATACGAGGGTGTTAAGGTTTTTTTGATGCACAGCAAGATCACAGCATGTGAATCAACCCACTGCCAGTGATCGCAGCAATTGCCTTCTAAAAAGGCGGTAGGTCCAGTATGCGGCCGGAGAGCGGTAAGGATCGGAGATGCAAAATCGTAGTTGAAAGAAGGACACACGAGGAGCGAGCAAGATATTTCCATCCGTGTTATGCGCGCTCTCAAAAGTGCCCCAAATTGTGACAAAGAGAGCGACAGACAGACGGGAGGAGGAACGACGTTGGGGAGGATGTAGGGAGGAATGTTCAAGCGGAATGCTCAAATGAAGGCTGCGGATCGGAGAGCAGGCATCGAAGCAGATGGAAACCTCCGCAGGGTTTTCCGGGGAAGAACAGCGAATGTGGATGCACAGCTCGGAAGGGCGTGATGCGTAGACGGAGTGCCTATGTCAGAATAGACGCGGATGACAATCATAGGAACACTAGGCGGATTGCCCGTATAGCGGATGCCTATCGATGCAAAGCGTTCACTGATGCAGCGGGGAGGACTGCTTGCATCAGCCCGCATGATATAAAGGAAGCACTCGCAAGCAGGTGACCCGAGCCATCGAAAGACCCTCTCGCTCCAGATCACATCTTCAGGCCAAACAGCATGGGGAAGAAGAAGGAAGCCTGATCCTACTCCTCGCATATGCCTTGGCACAGAGGACACAGGGCTTTGGTGGGACCACTGTCCCAGATGACTAGTATCCTCTGGCGCTGAATCTATGTGAGTCTGCTGCGTTCTGCTGGCCTGGGTAGCTTGGCTGGAATTATGCTGAGCAAGGGTTCAGCTGTCTGCTGGGCTGTGCTGTGTCCCTGGTGCTTGGTGCTTCTGCTGGTGCTGGACTCTTGCTGGTGCTGCTCCTCGGTAGCTGGCTGCTTCATGCTGGCTGCTGCTGCCTGGGGCCTGCTGTTGCTGCTGTCTGCTGCTGTATGGTGTGTGGGAACCAGGCCCCTAGAAGCCTCCAAAGCCCCTGCTAATCGCAGGGCCGCAGGAAAGTTCTGTCCAGGAGGAGGAAGTAGGCGGCTTTGTGAGAAAAAGGGTGAGGAACCGTACTTGCCATTGCAGCGGACAACTATGAGGGAATGAGGGCTGCGAAAATGCTGAGGAGAAAACGAAGTACTGCGGGCGTCTGTAGGCGAAGGGACACAGGGCTCTTCTGAGACACTCAAGCAACACAGGCGGGCTTTGGAGGAGAGAGTAAGGCGGAGAAGCCTGCTAACTTGCAGATGTCCTCTGGGTGGTGGAAGCAAGTATTGCACACACCGTGGTACGCGACAGGCTGACCTGACAAAAGTCTGGCCAGGCCGTGGTCAAGTCTATGACGTGGTTCTGAGCCCTAATCAGTTAGTTTGATGGATCCAACGTGCATGCTGCTCAATGAGGGTGAATCCGCCACAGTAAGGAAAGCCCCTCTAGTCATACGCCACTCTCCTCGTCAGGCCACGCCACAGGAGAGCCATCTCTCTCTGGCCAAACGCAGTCAGCTCCTGTGCCGCAGGCAGGGTATCTTATATAATATGCCCCACGACGGCAAGACTCCCCTGACGCCTTCCCCCGGTGCGGCGCCAGTCCCTGGATGAACCGCCCTGTAATGAAATGTGCTAGAAGAGCAAATGACAGAGGACCTGGTCAACGCAAAGACCAACCTACACCGCACAGCACCAGCTCCACTAGTCGCACGAAGAAAAGGCGAGAGCGCCCAGGCACCGAGCGCGGAAGGGGGACAAGAGCCCACGACTAGTCTGTCTTGTGGAATCAGGCGACCCCATCACAAACCGTGTAAGTATCTCCTCTCCAGCTGGTACAGATGTCCCGACAATACAGCATATCTCTAATCAGAAAGCCCTTCCTCAGACCTGACGTGAAACAAACCCTCATGGGAATATGCCTCGAATGCACAGACCGAGTGAGCAATAGGAGAGACACGAGATCCTTCGTCACACCTTACGCCACGCCCAGCGAGACCGTGGGTCGTCTGACCCTAGTCAGCTGGTCTGCTCCTCCACCAGGTGAATGTCAACAGGAACCCGTCAAGGCTTATCCAACAAGCCCCTCACCTACTCAAGGGCTATTCACCGAGCTACTAGGAGTTCCAGCAGAACTGCAGGCCTTTCCCAGCCAGGCACAGGTACAATGATATGCGGCATCACCCAAAAGGTGCCACCGTGCCAGACACGGCACTTCACCAATCGGATGCGATGACATAGCCACAGATCCACAGAGCCACCCACGGCCAATGCCCGATGCGAGAGTCGCGATGCACAGATGCCACTCGACGTCCGCTCACCTCACGCCCATCCCTGCAGACCAACAGCCCTCACTAGTACTCCTCTACTTCCTCCACCCCACAGATGGGCGTGTCCCGCCAACCCCAGCCTCCAGAACATCTGTCATCGGGTTGAGTGACACACCAGCTGTGACACGGAGGAGGGGCTGCTTCAACATCACCGGAACTGAGCGCAGCTTGTCCTGAGAGCTTCTCCACCACCTGGACCAGCCAGACTAACCACCTAGACCCTGTTGTCCTCACTCGAGGCCTAGGCACTCTCCAATCCCTCAAACCAGCACTCCAGGATGTCACGTCTCACTGTACTAGACCCTTCACCCCTAACCATTGGGGCCACACGCCTTCAGAAGTGAACTGTATAGAGTAGTGCCAGAGACTGGTCTCCCACCTGCTTGACTTGAATGCTTGTGGACCTTTTACCTGGGTCATCACTTTGCTTTTACATTGTTATATAAAGTTTACTCTTGTCTTCACCCCTTGTTTCAGTTCTTCATTAGTAAGTAAAGCTTGGTAGCAACTTGTAGCAAATTGGTCTTAAGCCTTGCATGCTTGTGGGATGGTCGGAAGCATGGCGCAGCCAGGGCTACCTCTAGGATGGGTCAAATCCAGCTGTGGGATGCTAAAGACACGCAGTGGCCATACGACTCTCAACTCCAGCTAAGCAATGGGACTCGTATAGGCTCCCTCCCGCATAGTGCACACCCTATAGCCTTAGAGAACAACAATTTAAGCCATGTTCATCACACCATTTACATCACACACAACTCTTTATTAATGCCTAATTCATTGTAAGTGCCACTGGAACACACATGGCACATACCCCCATCATGGATGAGACCAGCTCAAGGAAGCATCCATTAAAGCATATACCATCCGTCTGCCTCGCGCCAACTGCCCAGCTGGGAATCTGCACCAGTGTTTCAGGAGGTTATGCGCATCTTCCACTATGTGAAGCTCTTGGGCGGCCTTGCACCATCCCCAGTGTCTATCCGGTTTGCCTGTGCTCCTTCACCATGGCTCCATGACCATTGCCTGGTGGCGGTCAAGCGAGCCGTCCTCAAACCCTGGGCCTACGCGGATGGCTGCATAGAGACTGGCACCCGATCAAGAGCTTCCAATGATGTCTCCACGTCCTCTGGCCCACGAGCTGCATGGTGTGAAGGTACGAACCCTGATTGACAGGATGCCAGAAGGCGTCCTCACACCTGCTTGCCCTGAGCACAGTCTGTACATTGACAGATCTCCTCGCTTCACGGGTGAGCTGCTCACGGAACGTGTGATGGCTTCCACGAGGTAGGTTTCGAGGGAGAGGCATCATCACCCCACGATGAGAGGGACACTCTTGCGTGTCTGCTTGCAGGGGGTGCTGGATCTGAGCCCCATGCATGAGGTATGCGTTCCCCCGCCTCTTGGTGCTGCTGTCTGTACGCCACTGGCATCGCAAGATGACCCGTTCCTGAAGCATCCGCTCCAGTGAGAACTTTAGTCAGCACCATCGACCGTCGGGCAGAAGAGATGAATCCTGAGAAGCCCTTGTTTGAAATAATTGGACCCTGGTTGCTGACGCTGTTTCGCCAGCCACGTGCTTCCATCACTATCGGTCCAAGGGTGTGGGGAAGTATCGCACTTCTATACCGCTGCTCCTGCAACACTCTCTTCCAGCACTCTCAGTGGACGGAGGCACCTGGAGGCTACTCCTTGTGTATCATTCGAAAGATGCCTGCACCACTGCTCTGAGCAATGCTGATGGTGGTTGTGGGCACCCTCCAATCGTACTAGCACTGTTCGACTCATATACTGGTCGGACGGTCTGGATCTGGTCGCACAGAGTCCCTAGCCGACGCTCAGTCAGGGCCAGGCTGGCCGGACTTGCTTTGCCTTGGTCAACCTAGGGTCTTAGCCGCTCCATCAACCTCCGTGTCAACATGCGCTGGCCTGATCCCCATCGACAGTCGCCGGCAATCGCCACGAGGGGTTCGTCCTACGCTCACCATTCAGCGTAGTCACATCACCGCTCCGTGTCACTCCGCGCGCCTCTTCCGGCGACTCCCATCTCCTCCACGACCAACACTTCTTGGTCTCGCACCCTCCTCTTTTCCTTGCATACGCGAAGCAGTGACAGAGCCTCTGATGGCTCTCGCACTGTTTGTCCCGAACTGAAGTGCGCCTGACCACAAGGAGTGTGCGATGACCATGTGGAGATGAAACTGGATGGTGTGGAAGACAAGAGCAAGAGCGAGGCTGAAGAGGTCTGCACATAAGGGCTGCTGGACTGAAAGTGGCACCTCCAGGTTGATTTCCGGTGCCTTTTCCGCCAAATATCAGTTCTCGCCCACAGTGATCGCCTCTGCATCCTCTAGACACATCCTCCCAGACATCCTAAATACTGAGATCCTATATGAATGTGTTCTTTCTGTTAATGCTTTAATATGCGAGCTGCATCCGCTTACATCCCTTCTATGTCCATGCTACTGAATGAGCCGCATGGACGCTTCTGCGTCCGTTTCGCTTCCTCGCTCCTGTCGTTTTTCCCGGCCTGGAAGCGGACTGGCTTAGTTTGCTGCGGATGTGCACGGGGATTGCCTAGCGGAGCGGTGCATATCACGCGCGGGCTCAGTGTAATGGATGTTTAGAACGGCTTTGTGTCCGCTGCTGTTAGTGCTGCGGTATCTCTTTAGAATGGACGGTTGTGCCAATTAGTTCATCGGACGGTCCGGGTCGTAAAGTTTTGCTGCAGCCAAAACTTTTTGGGCGGCCATGAAATTTCTACTCAGCAACTGTGACTTTGGACAGACTGACTGAATCGGATAGAGTAGGACCTCACGCATGCAGTGCCAGACAGAACACGAGGTGCATCACGTTACACCAAGCGGATGGGATAGCATTTTTCTCCATTTTACATTACATCCTCTTTCCATCCGTTGGTGCAGTGTGACATGGGCTTAATCATGATTCTTGAGCCAAACTTCAAAAAACTTCAAAGGATTCATTAGAGGTGATGTATTGTTACTGCCCTGTATGAAGCCAACTCTGGCATACATAATTTACAGTCACCTGTGACCCTATTTTCCCCCTTCCTCCCGGGTGTTGTGGTTAGCTGGCAGCAGATGGCTGAGGAGAGCGAGGACTCAGATGATGGGCCAGGACCATCAAGGAATGGACTGTTGCATTCAGAGATTGTGGGGGTTGGCAGCAGTGTTGAGGAGGTTCCTGAGGAGCCTGTGCCAAGTGCATGTGCATGAAGGATTACACGGAAGAAAGAACAATTGTAGCAGCACAGGCAACTCAGGAGTAAGGCTGCAAGATAATGGCCCCGCCCTCAAGAGGATAAAACCAGGTTTGGAAAAGCATTCTTTGCAGACAGCAAAGAAGCTCTGAAGCTCAACTTGTGGACATCTTAGCTTGTGTTTGGAGAATCTTGTAAATTAGTTCTTATCTCTAGGTTTTTGGCAGCATTGATGAGCAAGGCTCTTTCTTGTTGGAGCTAATTAGTGGAAAGCAGAATTCATCATTAAATCTTAAAAGGTGGGGGCTGCTACCTTTGTCTGTATTTGCTCTTTGGGAATCCAGTTAGGTCAGAACACTGGGTGTCTCATCAACCAGATTCTCCAATTGAGCACATTCACAGACTGAGTGTCATTATTCACATTCTCCAATTAAATATATTTGAGGGGCAAAAGCTCTGGTATTTTAGTTACAATCTTTTAAAGATAAGAGTTGGAATGTACTTCCACTTTCAACTTTTCTTCCAGATTTTCTTCTTCTTCCCCCAACCTTTTTTTTAATGGCAACTACTAAAACAGGTATAGGAATGTTTTATGAGTTGACAACTGAACCAATTGTTACACCAGCAGAATCCCACCACAGAGTGGCAGGGAATAATAAATGAACTCATCATCTTCCTTTTTTTGCCAAATTTATATATCCTTTTCCTGCCAGAGCCCAGGGCAACTTACAAGAGGTCTCTCCATAATATACCCGCACAACAACTCTCTGTGGTAAGCTAGTCTGACAGTCAGAGGTGTGGCTGTAATATGATGTGCTCAGCCAAGAAAAGAGAAAAGGACTCCCCCTCCAAAACCCTATTATGGCTAAATCAGATAACCTGATTTACAGATGTATTAAGCTAACAGCTGGTCTTCTTCCCAGCGTTCCAAGCCACAAGCGACACAACTCCCTTCTAGCTTAGTTGAGCAAGCTGTGAGAATTGATTCAAAGGCCACAGTAGAAAAGAGACGGGAAAGTTTTGACATTAATCACTGTGTAGGAATGGTTGGTGAAGTTGACAGGTTTTGCAGAAATGGGTAATTGTCTTCTTCGCCTGGGAAAAAAGACATCCACATTTATCGGTGACTGGAAACGATTTTTAATATAATTTTTCTTTTAAAAAACACCCTTTTATTTATGGCTTTGATGATAAGATAGGGTAAAAGAGGGAAATATGATGTGACTTCAGAGAGAGAGGTTAAAATCTGGTTTGTACTTTGAACTGCTGTGGAAAATATCAGGAACCACTGCATATAGTTTTTTTTTTCCTTTCTGTTTTTCTTCAACTTTGTCGGCATTTTTGGTTTTTTAAAATTTCAGCTTGTATGAGCTTTTATATCAGCTTGTATGAGCTTTCATTTTCTTATTTAAAAGTCTTAATTGTATTATTGCAATATAAATTATTAAGTATCATGTAAATTATAATATATAATTATGAATTTATGAAAAAATACGTAATTTTTAAAATCAATTCAACCTCTGTATATGTATATACTGTATATCTATTGTGTATGTTTATATTTGTGCATATATATATATATATATATACATATCACATACACACACACACACACACACACACATATATTATATATATATATAATATATGCTGTTTAGCTTTCCCTTCGGGTATTATCCCACGTCATTGTAGTGCTTTTAAAGTTGTAGCAACGCTTCAGCAAGGAATCTCATCTGAACATCTACTGTATCTGTTTGTATACAAACTTCCAATACAGAAGCCTGATGATGGCAGATGAGATTCTGCCTGAAACGTTGCTTACCAACTTTAAAAGTCACTACCAATGACGTGGGATAATACCGAAGGAAGCTTGAACAGCACACATGTAAGTACCCGCGAAAGCTTTAAAAAAATAAAAAAACAAAATATGTATATATGTGTGTGTGTGTGTGTGTGTGTATACACACCAGAGGTCTCCAAACGTGGCAACTTTAAGACTTGTGGACTTCAACTCCCTGGGAGTTGAAGTCCACAAGTCTTAAAGTTGCCACGTTTGGGGACCCCTGATTTCATATAAAAATTAAGTAACAGCAGTACTTATTTTTTAAAAAATCATAATATATCTACCTCAAATGCGGAGTATGGACTTAGCCCACTCTCTATCAGTACAGGCAAGCATTCGTTTATATTTGACATAAAACAATAGATTTATTAAGAAATACAGAGGTTTTTTTAAATCTAAACTACATGCTGAGAGAGAAAGAGAGGAAATTATCCTCTTGAACCCAGAGGCTCGTTTAATTAACAAGAGGCCTTTGAGAATTAGATACAAGGAGAAGTGGAGAATTTTCCCCTCTCTTTTTTCATTTGCTTTGCTTGCTTTTGCAAGAGGTGATGTAATCTCCCAGAATGGGTCATGAGAGAAGACAGAATAACAGAGTTGGAAGGGACCTTGGAGGTCTTCTAGTCCAACCCCTGCTCAAAAAGGAGACCTTATATCATTTTAGACAAATGGCTGTCCAGTCTCTTCTTAAAAATCTCCAGTGATGGAAGCAGCCAGAACTTTTGAAGGCAAGTTGTTCCACTGATTAATAAAGAAAGAAGAGAAACTACTTTAAAAAGGGAAATAATATTTTTTGTACAATTATTTAACTTCAGGAAATGGAAGAGCACAATTCATTTGGCAAAGCACATTCTTTGTCTTCTGCTTCAGTAGGGGGCTGGACTAGAAAACCCCCAGGTCTCTTCCCAACTCTGTTCCTCTGTTTGTATGGCATTAGCAAGTGCAGAAAAAAATCCTCTCCCTAAAATATTGGGAAATGATGTCATCAGTCCAGACTAAAGGCTGTCAAAGAAACATGACTAACCTGGGATTCCCCACAGATGTCTTGGGTGTATGAAATGAACTTTTTTTTAAAATTGGGGTAGAAGGAATCCTAAACTCGATGCCTACCTCATCCTAAAGTCATCTGGTGGTTTAATGTGGTTTGGATTAGCATTCTGAGCCAAACATTGTGGTTTTTAAACTCTGAGTTATGATCTAGCATATTGGGAATCCAACTGATTGTAATGTACTAAAAAAAAGCCCAGGAGGTCATGGTTTACCCTACAAAACAGGCAGTTTCCTTACAAAACGTATACCCCAAATTTCCATTGTTTTATTTGAAGAAATCCAGAAGATGGATGCAATTCAGTTAAGATTACCAAATGCTTGAGTTAGTGGGTTTCAAATTAAAACCATTTCAGGTAGAATGGCTTACCAAAGATGTCAAATTAAACAAAACAAGTGGATGAACAGAGAACTCAGCAGATAGTGGTGTAACTTTACATGGCTCTGTGCCAACTAATTATGAAGTCAGAAGGGTGGATGGGTAAACAGTCTCTATCAGAATTTCACAATATGGGATAAGGATGTTTAACCTTTTTATTCCTGTTCTCCTTTTGGCGCAAATTGGGAGACCTAGCAGAAGATTTAGAAAGCCATGGCGAGGTATTTATTTTCATATGACACCTGGATGGCACCTAGTCAATAGGGAGGTCCATTAATGACAATTACCAGATGCCAATGGAAGTATGCACATCAGGGGGAACAGGTTTCCAATGAATAAATATTCATTGTGGCATCATGATGCAACTTCTGCTTTCTGAGCTTGGTTGTTTTGTGGATGTTTCATTGTCCAAATTAGGTAACATGAAAAGTGCTAGTAAACTCAGAGTTCATAAAAGACCCCACAGAATAACAGAATTGGAAGGGACCTTGGAGGTCTTCTAGTCCAACCTACTGCTCATGCAGGAAACCCTATATCATTTCAGACAAGTGGAAGTCCAGTCTCTTATTAAAAACTTTCAGTGTTGGAGAATTCACAACTTTCGGAAGCAAGTCATTCCATGGATTAATTGCTCAATCAGGAAATTACTCCTGAGTTCTAGGTTGCTTTTCTCCTTGATTAGTTTCCACCTGCTTGTTGTCCTGCCCTCAGGTGCTTTGGAGAAGAGCTTGACTCCCTCTTCTTTGTGGCAGCCCCTGAGATATTGGAACACTGCTATCATGTCTCTCCTGTCTGCTCCTAGTCCTTCTTTTCATTAGAACCAGACATTCCCAATTCCACAAGCCATCTTATTTATGTTTTCAGCCTCCAAGTCCCCTAATCATCTTTATTACTCTTCTTTGCACTCTTCTAGATTCTCAACATCTTTTTTATATCTTATTGCAACCAAAAGGGTATGCAGTATAAGTAACGTGCTTACTAAGACATTATAAGTAGTGGCATTAAACATTTCAGTTTTATATCACGTGATCATGAGGATGCTCGCAATGGTCACGATATGAAAGAATCAGAGAATAGAATAGAATAGAGATAGAGATAGAAAATATGGAATGGAATGAATAGAATAAAAGAATAGAAAAATATGGAATGAAATGGAATGGAATAGAATAGAAAAGAATAGAATAGAACCAGAATAGAATAAATAGGAATAGAAATAGAACTTAGAATAGAATAGAACTGAATAGGAGTGATTGCACACACAAGGAATTGGTCTTGTTGCAATCTGCTTCAGTGTACATAAAGAAAAGATACATTCGTCAAGAATCAAGAATCATAAGGTACAACACTTAATAATAGTCATAGGGTACAATAAGCAATCAAATCATACTGGGAAACATCAATGTAGATCGTAAGGATACAAGCGACAAACTTACAGTCTTAAGTGTGGAAAACAGTCACAAGTCACTTTTTTCAATGCCATTGTAACTTTGAATGGTGAATTAGTGAATTGTTTTAAGTTGGGGACTATCTGTACTATGTATAGGGGGAAGAAAGTCTTTTGCAAAGATCTTAAGGTCCCACTTAGGCATGAAAGCTGGGTGACTTTGAACTTGTCCTTCTTTCTCAGCCCAATCCAGCTCACAAGGTTGATGTTGTGAAGAAAATAGAAAGGAGTATGGTGTGTGTATGAAGGAGTATCGTGTGTGTATAGAAAGGAGTATGGTAATTCATCACCTTGAATTATTCATACAAATAATAAAAGGTGGGATTTAAAAATCCTGTCCATAAATCTTTCGTTAATCCTTCATGTATTTAAGGCAACATCAGAAATGCACCAAAGCCAACTGGTTAAGGCTGTGCATATTTCCTCCCCTTAAAAAAAAGGTTTTATAAATTTTTGGGTACATTTTCTCTTTTGCCCAATTCTGAAGTCTTCGATCATTTGTGTATGGTCCATGATGGAGAAAGTTTCTGCTTTTTTGAACATGTGGTTTCTAATTACTCTGGATTTTCTCTCTCCTTCCCCCTCCTTTTTTTCCTCCTTCAGCTGCTCTGGCTGGGTCTCAATGTAGGATTGTTTTGGAAAACTTTCCAACTGTATTATCGTGAACCGCAGTATTACTATTTGCATCAGATGCTGGGGGTAAGTAGCACAGGAGGAATTCTTCCTTTTTTCTTGAGACTCTGGGAAAGTCATGGGCTAATATGGAAGATGTGAGATTCTTAGGCTGTTCAAGGAAACGGGTGAGGATGGATATTTGGTTCAGGGAGAGGGAAGGCAAAAGGTCTGCCTTTGAGTTCAGCCTTTGCACGGGCCTGAGAAAACAAACTCCCACCTTCTGTTCCCAGCTGCAAACTGACATGCTGGTATCTGCCATATGAATTCAGTTCAACAGAGAGTTCTTGACTTCTTCTATTGCTGCAAAGAAGCTGTATTCATACAGCTTCTGTATTCATACAAGCTATTCTCCAAAGCACCTGAAGGCTGGACCAGAAGCAAAGGATGGAAACTAATCAAGGAGAGAAGCAACCTAGAACTGAGAAGAAGTTTCTGGATAGTCAGAACAATCAAACTGTGGAACGACTTGCCATCACAGGAGGTTTTTAAGAAGAGATTGGACAGCCATTTGTCTAAAATGGCTTAGGGTTTCCTGCCTGAGCAGGGGGTTGGACTAGAAGACCTCCAAAGTCCCTTCCAACTCTGTTATTCTGTTATGATTGCGTTAATCAGCCTTGTGGGCTCGTTCCAGTGACAGCTTCCATCTTAGCCCTTTCCTAATGTGGATGTCTCAAGGGACAAGTTATTATTATTTTTTAAAAAATGCACATTTGCATCTCTTCAATTTGGTTGTCTTGAGTCCCTTGTTCAAGTCATTCCAAAATTTAAAAAAAAGAAAGATGCGTAGGAAGGGGGACAAACAAATTCTTTCCAAAGGCTGCTTTCTCTTTTCTCTCAGTGAGAAGGAAGTAACAAGATTTTTTCAAGCAGGATCATAGATCAGGCTGCTGAAGCATTGTAGGTAGACTTCAACTTACAATCACAACTGGGAGCAGAATTTTTGTTGCTAAGCATGTCAGTTGTTAAATGAGTCTCATGTGATGTTTCTGACCTTTTTTTCCATCCTCGGCTGTGGTTGTAAAGTGAATCATGCAGTCGTTATGCAGATCCAGCTTCCCCCATTGATTTTGCTTGTCGGAAACAGCCCTTGGAATGTTATAATGACAATCACACAACCCCACAATGCAGCAAATCTCATAAACACATGCCAGTTACCAAACACTTGAATTTTGATCAACTCACTTTTGGGGATCCTGCCACCATCACAAGTGTGATTTATAAATCAGCTTTTAATGTGCTGTTATAACATTGTCGGGTGACTAAATGAATGGTTGTGAATTGAGGATTGTCTGTGTTCTGCGATTAAACAAATGAAACTCTTTCAAACTAGTTTGCAGCCAGTACACTAGCCCAAAATCAGAAAGACTTGGTGAGCAGCACAGAAATTTAATAAATACAGTTTAATAAATGAATGAATGAATGAATGGAATAAAGGGAGGGAGGGAGAGAAGGAAGAGAGAAAGAAAAGGAAAGAAAAAAGGGAAAAAAGGAGGAAGGAAGAAAGGAAGCAAGCAAGTAAGGAAGGAAGGAAGGGAAAGAAAGAACAAAGGAAAGAAAGAACAAAGGAAAGAAAGAAAGGACAAAGGAGAGAGAGAAGGAAAGAAAGAAAAAGGAAAGAAAGAAAGAAAGAAAGAAAGGAGAGGGCAGGAAGGAAGGAAAGGAAAGAAAGAACAAAGGAGAGAGAGAAGGAAAGAAAGAAAGAAAAAGGAAGGAAGGAAAGGAGGGGGGGAGGAAAAAAGGAAGGAAGAAAAAGAAAGAAAGAAAACCTTTTCAGATTAGCAAATGTTGGCTAAATTTGATCAATGTGTTAAGGGCATGAAAATTTGTGGCTTTTAATACAATCTTATCCTGAAAGGGTAGTACCAGTCTCCTTTGAATTTTTGCATTTCAAAGTGTGTCTTTCTATCTCTATAAACTTTGGAATAAGTCCTACAGAGCTCCGTCAGTGGCTGAGTTCACACATTGTATTAAGCTGCAGTTTCTTTTAAATATGGTCGATTGCATCGGAAACATTTGGCTAGAATCCTATAGTGAGCTACCCCCTGGATTACAAAGCACAAAAAGATTGAGTTGATATGATTTATTAAACTGAACTTGAAGCCAAACAAGTTACGCTATGCCTTAGGGTAGTGTATAAATTCAGGCTGGTGTGTGTGTGAACAAATGTTGCTGTGATCGGATTGCAAAAATTCCCTCCTGTGTGAGGTTTGTCTGTAAAAGAATGAGAGTTCCCTCCCACTCTTTTAAGCTCAAATATTTCAGAGATACGTGGTGTTCAAAGAAACCTCATATTTTACCATGGTGGTGAGATGAAATGTCTTCATTTTTTAAAAAAAAATCATGCTAGGATTAATAAATGCAACCTAAATGGCAGAATCTGGAAATTTTCATGTTGATAAAAAGAGGAGAATTATGTTCATTGATCATCTGATTGTTTTATCTAGAATTGTGCTGTTTGCTCTCCAGGTTTTCAGTATTTCCTAGTCCTTTTTTCTAACATTGTACTTTTATTTATGACCATTGAAGAGAAATCTATATGCAGTTATTAATAAGATATAAGTAATCCTTGGCTTACAAGCCATTCATTTAGTGACAATTCAGTGTTACAATGGCACTAAAAAAATGCAATTTATGGCCATTTTTCGCAGTTATGACCATTGCAGCCTTCCCATGGTCTTGTGATTAAAATTCAGAGGCTTGTCAACTGACTCATATTTATGATGGTTGCAGTGTCCAGGGGTCATGGGATCCCCTTTTGTGACCTTCTAACAAGCCAAGTCAATGGGGAAGCCTGATTCACTTAACAACCGTGTTATTAACTAAATAACTGCAGTGATTCACTTAATAACCATGGCAAGAAAGGTTGTAAATGATGCAAAACTCACTTAACAGCTGTCTCGTTTAGCAATAGAAATGTTGGGTTCAATTGTGATAGTAAGTCAAAGCTATAATTCCTAATCCTTTTTTCCCCCGAAAAGCATAATGTATATATGATTATTAAAGACAAACCCCTATGGAGTTATTTAGAAAATATATTAGAATAGAATGAATGAGCTGGAAGGGACCTTGGAGGTCTTCTAGTCCAGCCCTCTCAAGCAGGAGAACCTAAACTATTTCAGAAAAGTGACTGTCTAGACCAGTGGTGGCTAACTTTTTTGGGCCCCTGTGCTAAAAATTGTGTGCGCTCACATGCCAGCATCCAGAAGGCAATGTGTGCCCCCCCACATCCCCTATGCATGCACACACAATTACCACCCCACCACCCCACTCCATCACGCCCTTACCTGCACTGCACCTCACAGCTGATTTTCGGCCAGTTTGAGACCTTTTTCAACCTCCCAAAGGCTTGAGGAAGGCTTCTGCAGGCTTCTACAAGATTCGCAGGCCGAAATCTAGCCCCGTTTTATCACTTCCTGTTTTTCTGAAAATACCGGAAGTAACAAAATGGGGCTAGATTTCGGCCTACAAACTTTGTAGAAGCCTGCAGAAGCCTTCTTTAAGTCTCTGGGAGGCCAAAAAAGGCCTCAATCCAGCCTAAAAACAGCTGTGAGGAGCACACTTGTGCAGTAAGGTAAGTTTGCCTGTAGCTCATGTGCCGGCACAAATGACTCTGAGTGCCACCTGTGGCACGTGTGCCATAGGTTCGCCATCACAGGTCTAGACTCATATTGATGGAGATCTTCAAAAGTTCAGTTATACTGTAAGTACTAGGAAAGAAGGAACAAACTCCATGTTATTAACGAGTAGTAATAATACTTGGCCTTCAGATATTTGATTTTTTATCAAGTGCATTTTTAGGATGGAGGGGGAGATTGGCAACCTGCCAATCAACAGTACTTTTTTCTCCTTCTCTTTTGCAAACATCAATACCACGGGGGGGGGGGGGAAATCCCTTCCACTCCCCATGAACCTAAGAGATTTTAGTGACACAAAGGTAAGGAATATGCTTTTTCAGAGGAGCTTGGGAAAAGAAAATTTTTTCATGGATGGACAATCAGAATGTCAGGCATCAGGAAGTGTAACATGGAGTTTGACTTGAAAAATTGTAGAGGTTCTCAGCCATCCAGGTCACAGTTGTCCAAAAGGTGCTTTTTTTCATGAGGCAACTGGGCTTTCTTATTTTTTTTCTTTTGAAGATGTTTCGCTTCTCATCCAAGAAGATTCTTCAGCTCTGACAGGATGGTGGGGAATGGAAGGATTTATATTCCTTGCAGACAGCTGGTCATTTGCATCCTTTTAGAGCAGGGGTCTTCAAACTCGATTTCATTGAGGGCCACATCAAGGTTGTGTTTGACTTTGGGGGAGCAGTGTGTGCATGTCCAGCATGGGTGTGTCCAGCATGACGTCACTCATGTCGGGAATGCCTGTGGCAGCCTGAGCACTCTGCCAGCGAAAATGGGCTCCCGAGCTCTGTTTTCGGCTGCAACGGCCTCTTGCAACCCTCAAGCCAGCGAAAACAGAGCTTGGAGGTGCCATGTGTGGCCCTTGTGAGCTCTGTTTTTGGTTGCAACAGCTTCTTGCAACCCTCAGCCAGTGAAAAAGGAGCTTGAGTGGGTCGCAGGCAGTCCTCATGAACTCCGTTTTCACTGGCAGAGGCACCATGGGCCAGTCCTTCACTATTTCTAGGGCAGCACCACGGGCCAGATCTAAGCACCCCGTGGGCCTTGAGTTTCACACCCCTGATTTAGAGAGTCATTGAAGCATTTGGAGGTGTATCTGTGTCTTCAGTATCACCCGAGTTAGTGCTCCTGGTTCCTCTAGTCTGCAATTCAAGAAGCTGAAGAAGCTTCTTGGATGAGAAATGAAATATCTTCAAAGGAAAACAAGGAAGTCTAGTTGCCTCTTGAGAAAGCATCTTTGGGACAGTTAATATGTGCTCCACAAAAATAAAGTTGCATTCCTGGAATCCTTGTAGTACCTGAGCCATCTCTTGATAACTGACATTAGGAGATGAAATTTATCCACCAAAGCATGCAGTCATTAATTGGGCAAAATTAATTTATTGATTTGTTTGTATCCCAAACAAATAATTCAAGGTAATGAAGGTATCACACACACTTTCCTCTTCCTATTTTCCCAACTATAGCAACCCAGTGAGATGGGTTGGGCTGACAGAGAAGGACTGGATGTTTTTCCCCTCCTGATAAGTAGGATTGAGGTGAGGGGGATTGAATTAGCTTAACTTTGAATTAATTAAAAGCAAATGCCCTTCATGAAATGCACTTCATTAAATGCAATGAACATTAAACCAAAGACAGCTTTTTAAAACTGCAAATCCCCTTGTGGTTTTCTTCATATTCCTTTTTTCATCAGAGTGAAATCTGGAATGTAGTAGCAAATTTGGAAAGGACTTGGGATACCAGACGCATAAAGTATGTTGACAGATTTTTTTAAAAGTAAATTTAATCCCATCCCTGAGATAAACCAAGATAGTGGGGCTGAAGTTTTCTTTTTGTCTCTACCCATAATTTTGTCTGTCTGTTGTATTTATCATCTCTTCTTCTTCCTCCTCCTCCCTCCCTCCCTATTTATCTATTATCTATCTGTCTGTCTGTCTATCATCTATCTATCTATCTATCTATCTATCTATCTATCTATCTATCTATCTATCTATCCATCATTTGTCTGATTTTTATTCCACTTCTGTCACTTTTTAAGTACCGTAAGGCAGTGAACATAACTCGTACTCCTTTCTCTTTCAATTTTCCTCACAACAACAACCCTGTACGATGAGTTCGGCTGACAGGGAAGGCCTGGATTTTATAGCCTGGTGCCTAAACCAATAGACCAAACTGGCTCACTGTCTGTCTCCAGTCTGGTTGACTATCTGAGGTATACAACACTTCCTCCTTGAGGAATTGCTGGTGATTTAACACCCCCACAAAATATTACAATACATCACTAAACTGTGAAAACATCCATGGTTAAAAAAAACCACCCCAATAAAAAAAATAATTACCTGTGAAAACATCCATGATTAAAAAGAAACCAATAAAAATTTATTACAATGACGCAAAGTGAACCTGTTATGAGCAAGCACTATCCCAAAACATGACCTGCATTTTGTTTCAGATGAAAATATGTTGGAGGTTGGGATCCTGATGCTTTTCATTTCTGTTCAGCTAGGGTTGTGTCTCAGCAGAGCCTCTGCTGCTGTTCTAAATCTCAACTGCAGCCTGGTCTTGCTGCCTGTATGTCGGGTTCTCCTGGCGCTGCTTCGTGGGTCTCAGAAGGTAAGAGAAGCCTTGAATAAGAGCATAAGAACATAGGTAGCCTTTGACTTATAGTTGTGGCTTGTCAGCCACCGGCCCCTCCAGCAGTCGAATCAGAAGAGGAGGAAGAGGCATGGGTCAGCATCAAGGCAACCTGAGAGCTCTGAGGGGGAAGAAGGAATGGAGGCCTCAGAGAGAGAGAGAGAGAGAGAGAGAGAGAGAGAGAGAGAGGCGGAGCCTGAGCTGTCCATCATCCCTCTGATGGAGAGTCAACAGCCCCCAGGTTTGAAGGTGACTGATGAGGAAGAGGAGGAATGGCTGGGTCCAGTGCCTGACACATGGACACACAGAAGGCAGAGGAGAGGAGAGTAGTGGAAATCTATGAGCTGATCCTTGGAATGGAAGAGCCACCGCTACTAGTGAAGCCCCACCCTAGCTCTGGGGATAAAAGGCGGGGCGGAGATGAATAGATGTGGTAGATAACTATTAATCTCCGGGGCAGATGGACTTGTTAGCTGATGTTGAAAGACAAAGTTTTTGCCAGGACTGCCAACACTCCTAATAAAAGAATCATTCTTTCAACCACAGAGGGTTTGTCGAGTTTCCGGAACTGGGTCAGGACACTTATGACTGGTCACGTAGCAACCATTCTAAGTTATGACAGACCCTCTCAAATTACCTGGAACCTGGTTGAACGATGACGGGATTCTCAGTCAGGTCATGGCTGTCCCAAAATATGCTTTTTCAAGAGGCAACTGGACTTTCTGGTTTTGGGGGGTTGTTTTGGAAGACATTTCATCTCTCATCCAAGAAGCTTCTTCAGCTCTGACGGTATCCTTTCATTCCCTATCATCCAGTCAAAGCTGAAGAAGCTTCTTGGATGAGAAGCAAAACGTCTTCAAAGAAAAACAAGGAAGTCCAGTCCAGAAACCCAGTTCTGACATTTCAGCGGCTGCCCTCCCCCCATGCATTCACATTTCATTTCAACAACTGACCTGCATTTACAACTGTTGGTAGCATCCCATGGCCACGTGATCATGATTTACAACATAGTTGATGAAAACCGGGGTTTGCTTCCGGATTTCAGCAAAAACGGGCCATAGTCCTCAATTGGTTAGCTTAATGACCGTGGCGTTCACTTAAGAACCAATGGGATTTGGCTGCTGCCAAAAGAAAGCTTGTAAAATTGGGTGAGTCTCAAGATGAGCTGCTTTACGACTGCCTTGTAACGGCAGGCTCCATTATGGTTATAAGTCGAGGGCTACCTGTATTAGTTTAATAACAGGACAGCAGGGCTGTGATTGAGAGTTTGTAATGCATTTTCCGTGGCTTCACTGTTTTATGATTATGGCGGTATACAAATATAATGGAGAAGTAGATTTTATTGCATTTTGATTGATGGGATCCGTCTGTTGCTTAAAATGGGGTGATCCCTAGAATAGGGGTGTCAAACTCAATTTCACTGAGGACCGCATCAGGGTTGTATAAACCTTTTGCGGGGATGGGGATAGGCATGGCCAGAGTTGGCCATGGTCAGCTTGACGTCACTCATGTCGGGAGTGCTTGTGGTGGCCCAAGCGCTCTGCCAATGAAAATGGAGCTTGGGAGGGCCATGTGCATCCTCCCAACCTCCGTTTTCACTGGCAGGGGACTGCAGGAGGGATATAATATATGAGCTCCATTTTCACTGGTACCGCAGGCCAGTCCTTCACTGTTTCCAGAGTGGCCCTACAGGCCAAATCTAAGCACCCTGTGGGCTGAATGTGGCCCGTGGTTCTTGGGTTTGACATCCCTGTGCTAGAACTTTGTGCTGGGTTTTATTTACATATCTCAGCGTTCATTGTCATCCATGGTGAAATATTTTGGGAAAGGACTGTTAAGAAACCGTTTTGCATTCTTTCTTTTCCAGTTGCCCAGCCGAAAAGCAAGGAGGCTGCTAGATAAAAGCAAGGCTTTTCATGTGACCTGTGGACTGACTGTATGCATCTTTTCTGGTTCGTTCCTCCAGCATCAAAGAACTTAAGAGAGTTTTATTTATTTATTTATTTTATTTAAAAAAACAAAACAAAATTCACAACTATCTATATACATTAACAGTATTGGGTCATCAGTAATACATATATTTGCTTTTATACCTATACATCAATTATTATTTCTATATTCTACCCATTTATACTATCTATCCCCTTGCTCAAGCAGGAGACCCTATACCATTTCAGACAATTGTTTCTTTAAAAACCTCCAATGTTGGAGCACCCACGTCTTCTGGAAGCAAGCTGTTCCACTGATTAATTGTTCTCATTCTCAGGAAATTTCTCCTTAGTTCTAGGTTGGGTCTCTCCTTGATTAGTTTCCATCCATTGCTTCTTTTCCTGCAAGCATCATGTCATGCTTGGTTTGAAACACTGTTAGCAACTTTCACACAATAGCCCTACATTTCCAGGTTTTGCCCCACTATTGGACTTAGGAGTCAAGACTTCATGAAGAAAGTATACTCAAAGGTGCTTTTTCAAGAGGCAACTAGACTTTCTTTGTTTTTCTTTGAAAGCGTTTTGCTTCTCATCCAAGAAGCTTCTTCAGCTTCTTGGATGAGCTAAAGAAGCTTCTTGGATAAGAAGCAAAATGTCTTCAAAGAAAAACCAGAAAGTCTAGTTGCCTCTTGACAAAGCACCTTTGGCATAATTATAATCTAGATGACTGACAATCTCCATAGACATGTAGAAAGTACAATTTTATAATGCCCTGAAGAGTGAATGGGGAATGTTTACAATCTGAAATCAAAGTTCTGGGATGCAGTAAGTGCTTTCACCACAGAATGAAGCTGAAGTGGTGCTTTTGGGAAAAGCATAAAGTGGCTCACATTGAAGAAAGAATAAGATGGCCTTTATCTGGGAATCCATGCTTGGACAAATCAGCACATGTCCAATTATTAATATGGTTGTCTTCCCCATTGACTTTGCTTATCACATGGTCACAAAAGATGACCACATGACCTTGGGACACTGCACAAATGCAGTTGCAAAGCATCTAAATTTTGATCACGTGACCGTGGAGATGCTGAAACAGTCGTAAGTGTGAAAAATGGTCATAAATCACTTTTTTCACTGTCACTGTAATTTTGAACAGCCACTAAATGAATGGTTATAAGTCAAGAACTACCTGTATAAGGGAGATATCTACTTACTTAAGGTTATCCAAATATCTTCCTGACATTAAAATAATCTTTAGAGACAGAAACTGGAAAGAAGAGGGAATGTAAGAATAAAGAATATTTTTTAATTATTATTTATTATGGGATACCAAGAGGTTGTTAGAGTGATGTGTTTATTAGAGTGATGTGGTGTTCTAGAGGTGGAGCTCTAGCCTCACAATCAGGAGGCTGAGTTCGATCCTCGGTAGAAGCAGATATTTCTCTCTGGGCACAATGAGAATTTATCTGCTGAATAAAATTCCACATTGGTGACAGGAAAAGCATCCAGCCAGTAAACACTCTGCTCCGTTCAGTTGACGAGACTCCACTCCGCTAGGGATTATGGGATCATTAAAAGGAGTACATAAAAGGAGTAACAAGAGGTTGTTAGGAGAAAACGATCTCAGGAACAGAATAAATAGAAGAAAAAAATCTTGAACTTATCTCAAAAGTGCTTTTTTTCAAAAGGCAACTGGATTATGAGAATGCTAATGACCAGATGACTGTAAAGAAGTATGATCCTTCCATCTTCCCCATCATCCATTCTGAAATGATGAAGTTTCTTGGAAGAGAAGCAAAAGGTTTTCTTCATCCTCAAGGGGAAAAAAAAAGCATTGAAAAAAAGCACTTTTGAAATATCCATGATCTGGAGGCCTGGGAATCTCCATAAAAATGTTGAACTTGTTTACAAGGTCGCACCTGCATTCAGTGAGCATGGAATGAAGATTTGGGGGAAAACATCTCCAGTTTGCATTTTGGTGAAATGGTCTCTTTGTTCTGTTTTAGTGATCCATGTTGCTGCCCACCTGGTGAACGCCTTGAACTTCTCTCTGAATTACAGTGAAGAGTTCCTTGCACTCAATGCAGCCAGTTACCGTGGTGAAGTGAGAAGGCCACTCTTTGTTTTCTTCCTTAAAATTCTTGTTTTTTGAGTGACCTTTGGCAGCCAGGCAGCGAGAAGTCTGCTATCCATATAACTCGGAGCTAAACTTCTACTATCCATATAACTTGGTGCTAAAATAGCCAGGATTCCCATCAAAAGCCATGTTTATTCGACACTAGCTGATAACTTGGCATTGCCTGGGTATTTATTTATCCTAATCCTGTATTAGACAGGAAAAGCCCTGATTTCAACAACAATTAACCAGAACAAATGTAATTTCTAAAGTTGGATTCTCCCCCTTACCAGAGAGAGCCCCCTTGTGGAGTACTGTGAAGCTGTTACCATGGCAACTCCAGAGTGCTGTACAGTAGAAGCCACTTTAAGGCAGTACGGTAGCCATTTTAAGGCACAACAGGCTGTATCTTAACAGAAAACATACCCTGAGGGGTATTAGGGGTGTCTTACCCCCACAGTATTTGTTTCCAGAGAATAAGGAATCTGTGTACCAAGTTTGGTTGAAATTGCTTGAGGTGTTCCAGAGTTATGCTGGAACACACACACAAACACACATTGATAGATAGATAGATAGATAGATAGATAGATAGATAGATAGATAGATAGATAGATGATAGATAGATAGATAGATAGATAGATAGATAGATAGATAGATAGATAGATAGATAGAAGTTAGAAGATGGATATCTAGTGTCCATTCTTCTGGAGGACACTGACTAGGAAAAGACTTTCTGGAAGGTCAGGGAGAAAGATGTGGTGTTCTCTTCTGATAGCTGGATGCCCAATTGTGAGTTTTATTCTCAGGTTAAGCATTAGCAATAGCACTTATACTTATATACTGCTTCATACAGCTTTACAGCCCTCTCTAAGTGGTTTACAGGGTCAGCCTATTGCCCCCAACCATCCGGGTAATCATTTTACTGACCTTGGAAAGTGAGAAGGCTGAGTCAGCCTAGTGCCTGTTGAGATTCGAACTGCCAAACTTCTGGCAGCTGGCAGTCAGCAGCAGTTGCCTGCAGTACTGCATTCTAATCAGTGCGCCACTGCGGCTACTATCCTCAATATTGGCTTTCTAGAGTGCACTTTCATACAACAAGGCTTCTCATCAGCAAATCCTTACAATTCCAGTTTAAAGCCAGACAATGTTCCCCAAATGTATGTATCAAGGGTGCACACCTTAACTTTCAATTACATTTTCATTCCTAATTGCTTAGGAGGTATTTACTCCATCCCCACAGTTTCCTGACCAACATTTTTAAAAGGTTCAGGTAAGAGATAACTGTATGATTTAGACATTTTGTTTATAGTCAAGCCCAGCAGTTTATCTCCAGAAACATGCTTCTGGCTAAGAATACTGATGGATTTATTCCTGCCTTGCTAAATCATTCACACTGTTTGTGTCTCTCTCTCTCTGCTTTCTAGGATCCCAGGAAATTCCTTTTTGCAACAGGTAACTGAGAAGATGCTTTGTTGAATTATGCAATAAAACCTCTGGATGGTGCTTTGAAAAACAAAAGCAAAATTGGGGCTCTTAATACCAGCACCGTCATTCATCCTCAGGGCTGTCTGGTTGTGTCTTTGTGTGTCTGCGTGTTTGTGTGGTGAAATGCACGCAATCTTTTAAGCGTTTCAAAAAATGTATTTATGGCAGTTGCAGTATCCCAAGATCATGTCATCACTTTCAGCAACCTTCAGATAATCAAAATTAATGGGGAAGGCAGATTCATTTAACAACCATGTTACTAACTGCAGAGATTCACTTAACCAATGTGTCAAGACAGGTCATAAAATGGGCAAAATTAACTTAACAACTGTCTTGTTTAGCAACAAAAATGTTGAGGTCAAATTTGTTCGTAAGTCAAAGACTACCTGTAATTAATTCTCCTTTCAGGGGTCTATCATTTTTTCCCCCTTTTCTCACATGCTCAAATGAACGGGATGTTTAAAATTGTACCCAGCACATTCAGAAGCAGTCATATTTCAAATCATCATCATCTTTTAACGACCCCATAATCCCTTGTGGGGTGGAGTCTGGGCAACTGAATGAAGCTGAGTGTTTCCTGGCTGGATGCCTTTCTTATTGCCAATGAGGAGGTTTTTTTCCAGCAGATATATTCCCAATGTGCCTAGAGAGAGAAATATCTGCCTCTACCTAGGATTGAACTAACAGCCTCCTGATTGTGAGGCAAGAACTCCACCTGTAAGCCACCACACCTACTCCAAGTCATATTTCAAATAAATCCATTCAAATCAAAGAGGGCTAGCTGTTCTTCTCTAAAACATCTGGCTTTAACCACTGTAGTTTTTTTATCGTAGTGCCAAGATAAATGTACAGTTTTAAAATACAGTTAATAGCTATTCTGTTTTTCTTTTGTTACAGTTCCTGGATTAACCGGTGTCCTTATGGTGCTAATCTTGTTCCTCATGTCTACTGCATCCACGTATGCCATTAGGTAAGATTCAATCTGACCACTATGAAGCATGTAGTGGTTTAACTATTCATGGGTTTGGCAAACAAACCCTTTCCCTTTCTTGGCCACTTGAAGA
The DNA here is from genome assembly GCA_004320025.1 of Laticauda laticaudata. NCBI lineage: Eukaryota > Metazoa > Chordata > Lepidosauria > Squamata > Elapidae > Laticauda > Laticauda laticaudata. The sequence goes on along the minus strand of BHFT01003836.1, from coordinate 19,502 downwards.
TATGTGGACTTCAACTCCCAGAATGCTTAGCTAGGGAATTCTGGGAGTTGAAGTACACACATCTTCAATTAGCCAAGGTTGGGAAATCCTGAGGTAAAATATTATGTATGCATTGTTGCCTGATGAAAAAAACATGAAGCTTTTTAAAAATAAAAACTGGTATGGGTGCGCATAACACAATGTGAGAAGATGCATGTAAGAAGTAGAGGGAAGGACATATCCACCACAATGAATTTCAAAAGGGACCTCAAACTTTCCATTGTCAGGAAAGTGAAACTGGATAAGCTAGGAATGTCAAGGAATGCCAACAGCTGCTAAAAAGAGCTTTTGGGGTGTGATCAAAGCAAGAGAAAATGCGAAGGAACAGAACTGAAATTGAATGCAAAGATTATAATAGTTACTCTGGCTATTTTTGTTTCCGTCATGCAGTGCATAAATGTAAGAAAGGAACTAAAACAAAAATATTCAGAGGCAAATGGCATACAGTTTTTTGGGACTGGATTCCTTTTCAACCTGTGTTATGCTCCAGAGGATAGTTACTCAACCATATCAACTTTAAGAGCTTAAAGCCCATGTCACACTGCACCAACGGATGCAAAGAGGATGTAAAATGGACAAAAAAGCTTGCCATCCGTTGAGGTTAACACGCGATGTACTCAGCTAGTCACTCGTTTTGCTTTCCTCCTCGTATCCGCGCAGCATCCATTTATTAACGTTTCAATCGCTCAGAAAGTTTTGAGTGACCCAAAGATTATTGAGCGCGGATAATTATCCAAGTGGCATCCGATTCTGCATCGCTACTTAGGCTATACGGGGGACCATCCGTTCTGCCTCCATTAGCATGCTGCTATAATCCTAGCGCATCCACTGTTTGCATCCGCACACACTCAAATCCGTTCCAGCGGTAACAGATGCAGGGGAGGAGAGCAGAACGGACGTGCAGACGTTAGTATCCCCAGCATCGGATGGAGAAAGGATGAAGCGGAGCAGTTCAATCCACTCTGCATTCCGCTCTGCATACTGCTACTGCATCCTCTATGCATCCTCTTACGCATCGCTTGCATCCGCTCCTGCATCCTGCCTCTACGCATCCCGCTCGTGCATCCTCTTGCACATTCCTTTACGCATCGCCTTGCATCCGCTCTGCATCCTCTATGCATACCTCTACGCATGCCTCTATACATCTGCTCTGCATCCTCTAATACATCCGCTCTGCGTCTCCACGTCTGTTCTTTCCGTGTTATTCCGCTCTGCTTATGCAAATTTTGTGCACTTTTGAGAATACGGAACGGATGGAACATTTTGCTCGTCCGTTGTGTCCTTTTTGCATCCGTTGGGCAGTGTGACATGGCCTTAAAGTAAACTCAGCCAGCCAGATCGTTCTTGACTATCATTTAAACCAGGGGGTCCCCAAACTTGGCAACTTTAAGACTTGTGGATTTCCTCAACTCCCAGAATTCCTCAGCCAGCTGTGCTTCAATTCTGGGAGTTGAAGTCCACAAGTCTTAAAGTTGCCAACTTTGAAGACCTCTGGTTTAAACAACTGTTCGAGGTTACAACAGCAATGTTTGAAGTTATAACAGCTGTGAGGAAAAAAGTGATTGGTTTTCTTGTAACTTTCACAGTATCCCCATGGTCACATGATTAACTTTTGGTTGTTTAGCAACTGGCAAGTATTATGATGGTTGCAATATAGCAGGGTCACGAGATCATGATTTACAACCGTCCTAGCTGGCTTCCAACAAAGCTAAGTGCTTCTTTTCTCCAGACTAGCCAAACCCAAATCCTGCAACCATTCTTTATATATTTTAGTCTTTGGGCCTTTAATAAACTTAGTTGCTCTTCTTTGCACTTTTTTTAACAAACTGTCAACATCAAGCACTTGCTCAATACAGAAACCTAAAATTAAATGGTTCCCCCAAAAAATTTAATTGAAAGAGAAGTTTGCTATTTCTCAAGATAATTGATTGCCTTGTCAAATGGCTCTTACTGTTAAGAAATGTCTTCTAACATTTATTCGGTATCTGCCTTCCTGTGACTTGAAATCCATTATTCTTATATCCATTATTCCATATCCTGCACTCTAAAATGATGGAGGACAGGCCTTGACACGTTTCTGTGTTAACATCCAATTAAATATTTGAAAAGAGTTGTCATTTCTTCCTCATTTTTCTCTTTTCCTCACCTTCGTCTTTTAGAAAAATCTTCTCTTTTGCACAAAATACTCCCAGGGGTAAACAATGGTGTATTTTCTTTAAAACACCTTTACTTTAGAAAGAAAAAAAAAATCCCAATAGCAATCTTCTGGAATAAATCCTGGTTTGAATCATTACTTTTCGGCCTACTCAATGCTGAGAACATAACAATGAATAATTATTTGGTTGCCCGCTAATTTATCTGTTCTTTTTGGTCTTTGCAGGGTTTCAGATTATAACATATTTTGGTATACCCACAACCTCTTTTTTGTCTTCTACTTGCTGCTGATATTGCATGTTTCTAGGTAAGTGATTCTGTGGAAAGAACGCATCATATCAAAATCTTGTGTTGTCGGTACAGGTTTGGCAAAACTACAGTTCCAAAACAGTGTCATTCTGTCACAGTTATCTGGCATGCTCGCAGATGAATTATGATGAAAACTGTCAGGCTATCGCACAGCAGGGGTAGGATTCTACCAGTTTGGACCAGTTCTGTAGAACTAGTTTGTTACAATTCTGTGCAGTTCGGAGAACTGGCAAATTGCGGCACTGGCTGGCGCCTCCCCTCTTGTCAAATTTCTGCTTTCTAGCTAATCTAAATCTCTGTTGAACTGCTTTGCCTTTGCCCAGGAGGCTTTCCTGAGGCCCAGTCAGGGTGGTATTCAGGGGAGAAGTGGCCTGAGAGCAGAGCTGAACCTTCCTTAGGACTGAAGAGTCTATTTTTCAGTGCAGACTCAGGCAGCAGATTGCACAAAGATAGATCTCTGAATGAATCTGTGATTCTGTGAGCAACTCAATCTGCTTTGCTTGATTTTGGGTAAAAGTTGCTCGCTCTCTCTCTCTCTCTCGTCCCTCTCTCTCTCTCTCTCTGCTCTCTGCTCTCTCTCTTCGCTCTCTCTCTCTGTACCATAATAATGATACTTCCTATATAATCTTATATTACTACTGCTATATCTTCAATATGAATATATATATGTCTTTTTTAAGGTCTTGCGGTACTGTACATTTTGTGCTGTTTAGCTTCTTCGCGGTATATATGCCCACGTCATTGTAGTTCTGTAAAAGTTGTACAACGTTTTACCAACTTTTAACAGAAATACAATGAGCTACAACTTTTAATCAAACTACATGACGTGGGATAATACCCAAGAAGCTAAACAGCTTAATATACATATATTACTATATATATATTATTTCTTTTCATTGTATATATTTAATATTTCTTTCTTAGCCCGGTACCTTACACCTGGTGTGCTGTTTACGTTCCTTCAGGGTATCATTACTCCCACGTTCCAGTTCGCTAGTTTGTCAAAAGTTGTTAGCAAGCATTTCAGCGAATCCCATGCTGCCATCATCAGAACTTCTGTATGGATGTTGTGTCTCACAGTTCTGTGTCTTCAAATTTGCAGCTGGTTATTCTGATTGGCTAAGGAGCCCTGGGTCCTGTGTTCTATGGACTCTTGGAGTTTGAGTTGATTGCGTGTTTCGTGGTTTCTTCGTCTGGATTGTGGTTTGATTGGCTGGCAACACTTGTCTTTGTCTGGAGGCTGTTCAGTGCGCGTGACAATTTAACAGAACTAGCAATCGTGGATAATAGCGAGGAAGCTAAAGACAGCCGCGAAATGTAAGTACCCCGCGAGAGCGCTCTATATAAAGGCACAACGGAATATCTGAGACGCATGCATGCATCGGGGTTGTTTAAGGCATACCAAGCTTAACTATGTAAGAGACAAAGGCGCCCCCAGTTCGATCACTAACATGTCTCATCAGTAAGAATGCCCTGCCGCGCCACGCCAACCACATTATACCCCCCTCATTTCCAGAGCTGTCCTAGTCCCCTTGGCACCATTCTGACCTATGGTGACCCTATAAATTCCTAATCGCCGCCAGCTGCAGAGACGAACAGATGATAGGAACACCAAACCTGCTGTTTGCAACAGTTAACATTTCATAACGCTACGCGACCTACGAGCCATATCCTGAACTATTCCAAAGCTGTCATATCCCTGCGTCTGGAGAACAGCACAACAGAAACATATGAGCAATCTTCACTCAGAAATTGAGAGTTGCACATGTAAAACGAGGCTGTCCAATGTGAAGATCAGTGTAAACAAAGAAAATATTGCTAGCAAGCGAAACAACAACTCGGCAACCTAGCGAGCCAGCAGAAATATCACTCCTCTACTATGTGCGCTGACTAAGCGGATTCTAAAACAACTTTACAAGCTTGTAGGACGCTATGCTTCACAAAGAGAACTGAAGACACATGTACCAACGTACAATATCTGATAACACTCGTATCACAAAAAAGAAACCGAACTCAAATAACAAAGTGTACCACAGATATTCATCACTTGGACCAAGAAGATATACTCGCAAGTAACCCACCAACACTGAAATCACATCTCAACCGCCGCTTTCCCTCACACCACAGCATATTAACCAATGCACGGTACTCCAACAGCAGAGCACTCAATACCACCAATACATTGACCCCATTCCTATGCACGGTCGTCCTCATTCCCTAAGAGACTTCATATTATGCCATTACGGCACCAAAATAAGATCCAAAGATCACATGAAGTCCACATAGTGTGCGAGAAAGAAATGCCAGAGTTCACAATAAACAACCCAACAAGATGTTGAATATATCTAGGATGAAGCTATATGACAGACAATACAGTATCATCAGTCCTTAACTCAACGAATCTTAATCGAGTTCGATCAGACTGTCTAACACTCCGAAAAAATAATTTGCCAGAAAGGTATTGAAAGCTCGAGCAGAGACCCTGCTTTCTCAAAACCCTGGAAAAATGACTTCCGTCGACCCAGACGAAGAAGGAATATGCGAACTTATGGTACTACATGCGACAGAAAAGGACTATGAAAACTAATAGAGGTAAGAACAACCGAACATACACCAATACTCCAGGAGCAATAGGTCGATAGTACTACGTATTATATAGCCACACAGACGCTCATAGGGCCAAAAACCCATATCTCGGCACACAAACACCTTAGATCGCGTCAATGAGAGGAAAATGTAGAGTGTACACCAAGGCCGAACAGTAGAAGCGAGAGTACGGCGAGATGATTCGCATTATCAGTGATAAATCATTCCAAGACGTAATAATTCATTCTAACATGCCCCTTCCAAATCTATCATGGGCCCTCAACGCCAATAAAATACACCCAGAAGAGGGCATACTCTCAGACCCATAGTCAGCTCCATAGGTGCCACCATTACAAACAATACCTAAGCGCGTAAAAATACTTAGCCTCATGTAAACTAACAGTGACAACTAGAGCCCGATCCCCAAGCAGGCAGCCATTCATTATAGATCACACATAGTATGTATCGTTAACAAAATAAAACCAGCTTCTTAGAAATTTATGACACAAAAAGATCTACAAGTTAGAACAGCTTAAGATTGCTATGATCAAGTTATTCGGATGCGGTGGTATTCGAGCCTATTCACTCGAAGTCCGTGTATCCAGTACCAACTGAGAGGACCAACCTTAAGTACAAAAGCTAAATCATAAAGACATAACTAGAGTACCAACACCTCAGTCTAAAAAACAGTTGACTCATGGAAGTTAGACATAACGAGAAGCAACATGCTATACCAACACAAAGAGGGAAATATCACAAAGCCCTAATACAAGACGGACCACCGATACAGAAAATTGAAGGAGCCCCTATGCGCGATCACCATCTAAGATGTCTACACGCCGCTCATTGCGAAACTGCTATTTTTTGTTTCTTATGCTCGAGAATAGAGTGGAAAAATTTATCTCTGCAATCCAGTAGTCCTCTGGCTGAAGTATCGCCACTCCGCGAGCAAACTCCAAAACTAATAATGGTAATAATACGAGAGATCAATAAAATCACTCATGATCTTGGGGCTACCCATGGAAAAGAAAAAACTCACCTCCATATAAACAATTTCCTAAATGACACTACACATAACAACAACACCATCATCCCACCAAGACACATCAATAGATGTGTCCAACATCGTGGAGACAAACGACGATTTACTAAGATACTTAAAACAACTATGGCTTCGAGTCTCCCTATATATCAATGTACATAAATTCTACAAGAAGAATCAGATGTAGCTACTACGACTGGACTACAGGCCCCACTATACCAAAAGGAAACACACACAAACACTTGGCTGACCTCAACGGCCCAATCCCACCACCACCCAGCACAGATAAATTCCGTGGGCGAAAACAACTAAATTACCAGAACCAAACGCCTGCAAGATAAGACACATATAAAGACGAACTATGTCACCCTGACTAAAGTATGAACAGCCAATGGCTCCACCAAAAACAAACATCACCAGGCTTGATCCACAAAAAGACACACTCAACCATAACAGAGACTAGCAAGACCAACAGAACCTATGGAACAGCTGTTCTTGCCCTACATAAGAGGTACTACAGATAAAATCAGTAAGATACGTACACAGCAGCATCACCCATCAAGACGTCCTCAAACAGACAAAAAAATAGCAGCCATCCTGCAGGAAACGCCCACAGAGCAAAATGACCTCGAAAAGCCAAGCATATTACAATTCCTGGAAATCATTGCCCGACCACATAGCATTGGACAGACCAATAGAAGAATAAAGTACCGCCTAGAATGAACACAAAAATGCAGAAGTAAAAAAAGCTGGAACACACCTCCTCACTAGTCCAACAATAAAACCACAGTCCACAACATCAACTTCAATGGCACTCAAAACCCTAGCCACTATAGCGAAAACCCAGCCACAGACATCACTTCAGAGAAGCCATAGAGATTCGAAAAAAGACCCTGACACGATGAATAGAAAGAGATGATTTCCAGCAGACTGTTCAAAAATATTCATCCCCCCCCCCCTCCCCCCCCCCCCCCCCGCCCCCCCCCCCTGTCTCCCGGCCCCCCTGCCCCCACCACTTCTGCGAGCTGGGCCACTCTCAGAAAGCTCAGAAAGAGTCTCCACACGGCACAGCCAGGCAAAACACCTGAGCACCAGACAGACTCCCTCTGATTCCGCCCCAGCTTCAAACACACCCCCCCACCAGGCACCCAGGTGAAACCCAGCTTCGCTGAGGGCTTCCCTTTTTCACACAGAGCCAAGCTGATTGAACGCAGCCTCCTAACAACCACAGGAACGAGAGTGGCTGCCGAGCCTAATCATAAGCCACGAAACAAGACAGAAAAACCAGAAACCCAATCAATCAAACTCCAGTTCCAATGAACACAGACCAGGCCTAATACATCAATGAAGCTAGGACCAGCCTCAAAGGTGAAACCAGACGGAACTGATGAGACACACCCAACACAGAAGCCTGCATGATGGCAGATGAATTCCTGCGTGAAACGTTGCTAACAACTTTAACAGAACTACAATGACGCTGGATAAATACCCGAAGGAAGGCTAAACAGCACATAATATATATAATATATATCATATCATATTATACTATATATATATATATATATATATATAATATTAATATTATAGTTTATATACAATTATTTCAAGAAATATTTACCAATATTTTACATTCAAGCCGATCACCAATGCTACACTACCTCCGGGGCCGCTAGCCACCAAACCACACCCACAAACTTAGTCCCATGCCCACAGAAGGCAGTTGTTAAGAAATTGAACTCCCACCCCTGTGGCAGAGGTGTTAACAACATGCGCCCGTGGTCTAAGTCAGGGTGCGGATTCACAATACTTTTTACTACTGTTTCTGTGGGCATGGCTTTTTGGGTGTGCTAGTATGCGGCTAAACACTTCCTGTGTGCACGCGCCATGCCATAGCATACGCAAGTCTTGCTGCACAGGCGGCGCAGAATTGTTTGCTAACTCACCTCTTGCCAACCCTGACCTGCCGCTTGCTTCATCAGCTGCCGTGCGGCACTCTGTCGCGTGCTCCCGAACAGCAGCTGTGCTCAAAATGCAGAGGATAGAAGGTGAGTATGGACCCTGGGCACAGCTCAAAGGCTGGAAGAGCAGTGGTAAGAGGGCGGAAGAACGCGATTTGCTCTACATGCTCATCGCTGCTAATCGCTCAGCAGAACCAGGCAGAACCGAGTTAGACATCACCACTGGCCCAGATCAGCCTGTGTATCATGCCCCTGGTGGCACTGTTCTGAGGGAGAGGACGAACAGCTGACGGTGAGTCGGAAGTGTTGCTCTATGACGTTGTGGAGAGGCTGGGGAAAGCGCAGAGGCCAGCTGAGCAGTCAGAGGAGGACCCAGGCCCATCCCCTATCCATCCTAGGGCACGAAGAGAAGAGAGGGCCTTGAACCTCTTCATGGACTGCAGCTGTGACAACTGAAGAGTGTGGACTTGCGTACTGGTGAACGCTGGAAACAAAGCATGTAAATATTTCTAGTTTATAATTCCTCTCTGAGTTTGGCGTCCTTCCCAGTGTGTGTTATCTGTGGACATTCTCCAGCCCTTATCTTGCCTGGTTTGTGTTGTTTTTTTCCTTCTTCATGCAACTGTTTGTGTGGAAGTTTTTGTTTTTGTCTTCCGTCAAAGATATTCAGAGCTTGGAAGCAAAGTGAAGGAATAAAAGGGGCTTCATCTGTTTTTCTGTTTTCTTGTTTTGTATCCCACCCTGGATCATCCCACCATGATAAGCCCAGACTTATCCCACAGGGCCGGCCCAGAGATGGCAAGGGACTGGCCTGTGCCTCCCTGGTCCTCCTTGGCCACACCCACCCAGTTGGCGGTGATGACCAGGCCACACACCACCAGCCCTCCCAAGCACAAACAAAATCCTGATATGGCCTGCAATGGGATCACATTTGACACCCCTGGGCTATCATTTCCGTGTCTTCTCCATTTTTAAAATGTCAGGATATTATGCCATTGACTTATTTTTAAGATGGCAGTCAGGACACACCAGAATACAGATAGTCCTCGAGTTACAAGAGTTTGATCAGTGACCATTTGAAGTTACAACAGCGCTGGGAAAAGTGACTGATGACTGTTTTTCACACCCACAACTTTTGCAATACCCACATGGTCCTGTGATCAAAAGTCAGACACTTGGCATGTGACTCATATTTATGTCTGTTGCAGAGTCTGGGAGGATCATGGGGGATCCCCATACGAGCTTCTGAGAAGCAAAGTCAGTGTGGAAGCCCAATTCACTTAGTAACCATGCTGCAGACTTAACAACCGCAGTGATTCACTTAACCACTGTGGTCAGAAAGGTCATAAAATGGGCGCAAAACTCACTTAACAAATGTCTTGCTTAGCAACTGAAATTTGGGGCTCAGTTGTGGTTGTAGGTTGAAGATTACCTGTGTTTATCCATCTGATAGGAAGACAAAGCTTTTCATCCAAAGATTACAATAGAACAGAATAGAATAGAATAGAATAGAATAGAATAGAATAGAATAAGAGAGTTGGAAGGGACCCTTGAGGTCTTCTAGTTCAACCCTCTGGTCAGACAGGAAGCCCTATACCATTTCAGACAAATGGCTATCCAATCTCTCCTTAAAAACTTCCAGTGTTGGAGCATTCACAACTTCTGGAGGCAAGTAGTTCCACTGATTAATTGTTTTAATTGTCAGGAAATTTCTCCTTAGTTCTAGGTTGGATCTCTCTTTGATTAGCTTCCATCCTTTGCTTCTTGTCCTGCCTTCAGGTGCTTTGGAGAATAGGTTGACTCCCTCTTCTTTCTGGCAGCCTCTGAGATATTGGAACACTGCTATCATGTCACCTGTAGATCAAATAAATTGAGAAAGGATTATCTGATAAGACAAGGATAAGAATTATTGGATGTAAAAGAATGAAAAAATGATGGTTGATATTTTGCTGCAAAGTTTGATATCTTTGAAGATCAGCTATTGCTTGAGAGTAGTCTTTGCTTGGAGATTTAACCCTTTGTATCCTAAAAATATGGGTTTCCTTGTTCCCTTTCTCTTTTCTCTTCCCAAAAATGATTCTTTTCTTTGCTTTATTTCCATGCAATTTGGTTCCTCCATTCTTTCCTCTTTTCATTCTTCTTTCCAGCTTCATTCAGTCTCCACCCTTTTTCTCTTTTTGTATTTACTGCTGTAATATTTGTGTGTTGCTTGTATGGGAGAAGAGGGTTTGCGTGTGTGAATCAGAGAGGGAAAATGGTTAGTATATGCAGATGGGGAAACAAATATTTTTCAAAATGGGTCATCCTATTTTACAGGCAATTAGTTCTAATTGCCAGTTATTAATTCAATTATTTTTTCCCTTAGCTCTGCTCTTTCTTTGTGGCGTTACTTTAGGAAAGTGTATGTACCCACATTCTGGCAGCTCTTATTATTTGCAACCTCATTATCCACAGTTGCAAATATTCATAGTTTGGAAATACGTATAGTGACCTTTGTTAAAAGCCTTACACTTTCACAACTTTGAGTCCATTTTGGTATGAGTTGTGCATGCTGAAAGTTTTGGACAGGTTTTTATCAGTGCTTAAAAGGTGTTTGTTCATGCCCGATTATTTGTGGACTTATTAGACGCCGGGGTTGTCTGAAAGGGAACTCCTGTGGGTATCAAGGAACACAGCTACATGTATGAATGCGGCATATCCATTGCACAGTGGAGCGGTTCTTCCACATTTGACTTGTTTTCCATGTGGACACAATACAAAAAAAGATGTTGAAGAGTCTAGAAAGAGTACAGAGAAGAGCAACAAAGATGATTAACAGGTCTGGAGACTAAACTGTACAGTGAACAATGGAGGGAACTAGGTATGTCTAGTCCAGGAGTGTCAAATTGGATTTCTTTGAGGGCCAGATCAGCATTGTAGCTCTCCATGGGCCGGCTAGTGGGGGAGATGGGATGGATGCCTCCCGCAGCACCCTCATGGCCAAAACAGGATGTGGGGAGATCATGGCTGGCTGACCTGTGCCCCGTTTTTAGCCTCCACGGCTTCCTGCAGCACTCTGCCAGCTGAAAACGGGCCACAGGGGGACCTTGCACAACCCATCTGTGGCCCATTTTTGGCCACGACCTCCTGCAGCACTCTACTGGCTGAAAACAGACCTGCAGCAGGGGGGCATGTATCCCCCATACCTTGTTTTGGCCAGTAGAGGCACCATGGGCCGGATTGTTGATATTTCCAAGATGGTGGCATGGACCAGATCTAATCACCCCATGGGCCTCATACAGGCCATGGGCCTTTAATTTGACACCCCTGGTCTAATCTAACAAGGACTAGGCTTGGTTTGATAGCATTCTTCCAGTTTATTTCACTTGTATATTAAATTTGCATGTCAATCTTCTCGCTGTCAAGAGCAACTCTTGGAGGCTTACAACGCTTCAACACTTGAAGGGTTGCCACATGAAAGATGATATTGATTTATGCTCCATAGCATCATGGGTAGGACAAGACTCAATGAGAGGAAGGTCATCAGAGGGAGATCCAAGCTGGAAATAAACAGGAATTTCCTGGCATTAAGCAATGGAACAGCTTGCCTTCTGGAGTTGTGAATGCTTTGCCACTGTAAGCATTCAAGAAAAGATTGGACAACCTTTTGTCCGAGATGGTATGAGGTCTTCTAACTTGGACAAGAAGCTCTCCAAGATCCCTTCCAACCCTGTGATTCCATGAATACTAGCCTTGTAGCTAATTATCCATATAGGTTTCCATTACTTTCTTCCTTGATGATTTTTAACTTCCCACTCAAACCTTCAGTGCTACCGTGGGATTTTTTTGAGATCTCTATCAAGTACAGGCCATCCTCGACTTATGACCGAGCTCAAAATTTCTGTTGCCAAGTGAGGTATTTATTAAAAGTGTTTTGCCCCATTTTACAACCTTTCTTGCCACAATTGTTTAGTGAATCTGGCTTTCCACACTGACTTGGCTTGTCAGAAGGTTGCAGAAGGGGATCACATGGCCGCGGGACATGGCAACTATCATAAATATGAACCAGTTGCCAAGCATGTGAATTTTAATCATGTGATTTTGGGGATGCTGCAAAGGTCATAACTATGAAAAATAGTCGTAAATCACCTTTTTCAGTGCTGTTGTAACTTTGAACGGTCACTAAATGAACTGTTGTAAGTGGAGGACTACTTGTACTAACAAGAACTGACCCATAGAGCTTCTGAGCCCACACAAGGCCAATCTGATGCACCCAACACCATTTTCCTATGTGCTTCCTATTTTGTTTTTCAAAGGATGACTGTTCTGACCAAGGTTTCTGAGACCATAATTCTGCACAAGCTTATTTTAAAAACAAGTCTTGTTTTATTACAAAGCAGGGAATAATTTTCATTCCCAGCCGATAATGAATCTCAAACAGTCCCTCAAGATAAGCACCCACCTTTCTTGCCTGTGAAGTGCTGCCAATACCAGAAGTGTCAAATGAACTAGAATGAAAATCAACCAAAGTACAAAGAGCTTCAAGAATGAATCTGAATTGAATGACTTTGCTTCCTGCAAACGTTTCATCATCTTTACCTGTCCTTTATACCTTATGGGAGGGACAATCACCTCCCAGATTTACTCCCAAGTCACCCCTTTTGTTTCAGCTGCTCTTGCCTTCTAGCAACTCTGTGCACATGCGCACTGGGAACAGGCTCCCCTTGTTCCTCTGCCTCGCTGCTGCCAGACTCCGGTGGCTCTGGAGGCAGCACCCCACTCCCAGATGGTCCTCACCCCATCTCTGCATCAGATGCAGGACCCTCATCCGTGTCCTCTCCAGACTCCTGGACTGATCCCCTTTTTTTCCCACTGTCCGATTCTGCTGCTGTCTGCACCGGCTGCCCGCGAACCACAACAATGACAGGCGCTTTTCAAAAAGGTGATTTGATGCATAGACAAAGAAGAGATTTTTTTTTTTTGTCATCTCTCCCTAGTTGCTATGTGGGCTAGAAAAATCATTGTAAAGACAAAATGTTTGAGTAACCTTTCTTGACATTTCCCAAACAAAGAAGAAGATTGCCAAAGGATGGGAGCATTAGCGGACCTTGTATCTCTTAATCTCTTCCCTCCCACTTAACGAACAAGATTGAGGTAGATACACGGGAGAGCATATGGCAAATGGTATCATTCTTGTTACATAGAAAAGGTTGCACATTTGGCTTTCTTTTTTCCACCTGGTAAAGAACTATTCTCCAGACCCCTGAGCTAAAACTGGCTTTTAGCTGACTTAATTTGCACCCCTAGACTGAGTTTATGATGCTAAATGAGGAAACTGTTAAGTCTATTTTTTTGCTCCATTTTAGGAGTTTTATTGCCATGTTTGTTAAGTAAATCCCCACGGTTGTTAAGTTGATTCTGGCTTCCCGATTGACTTTGCTTATCTGAAGGTTGCAAAAAGGGATCCCATGACCTCGGAACAATGCAAGTGTCATAAATATGAGTCAGCTGTCAAGCACCCAAATGTTGTTAAGTTAGTAATACAGTGCTTAAGTGAATTTGGCTTCCCCGTTGACTTTGCTTGTCGGAAGATCAAAAAATATGATCACACGACCCTGCAACCATCATTCAAATTCAAATTAGAGTTATAATTAGAACTGGAATTACAATTAAAATTATAATTAGAACTAGAACCAGAATTCTTTATTGGCCAAGTATGATTAGACACAACAAGGAATTTGTCTCCGGTGCATAAGCTTCAGTGTACATACAACAATAGTGATAGATCATTATCATAGTCATTGTAAAAATACATTCATCATAAAACATCAGATGCAATACTGAGTGATAGTCATGGATACCAAATAAGCAATCAACATAAATCATACTAGGATACTAAGTAAACAATATCAATAGTAAGATACAAGCAACAAAGTTATAGTAATAAGATAAGGACATAAGCAATAAGGAAGATGAGATGGCAATATTCTTTCTGGATAGTTTGAGAGTTAGATAGAATCATTAGAAATCTTTTATTGGCCAAGTGTGATTAGACACACAAGGAATTTGTCTTGGTGCAAATGCTCTCAGTGTACATAAAAGAAAAGATACATTTGTCAAGAATCATAAGGTACAACACTTAATAATAGCCATAGGGTACAAATAAGCAATCAAATCACACTAGGAAACAGTCAATATAAATCGTAAGGATACAAGCGACAAAGTTACAGTCATACAGTCACAAGTGGGTGATAAGGAGTGATGAGAAGATGAACAGTAATAGTAGTGCAGACTATAAATAGTTGGGCAGTGTTGAGGGAACAGTGTTATGGGAATTAGTTGTTTAGCAGAGTGATGGCATGGGGGAAAACTGTCCTTGTATCTAGTTGTTCTGACATGCAGTGCCCTATAAGCATTGTTTCTTCATAAATATGAATCAGTTGTCAAGTATCTGGATGTAAATCACATAACCATGGGGATGCTGCAGTGGTTATAAGTGAGAAAAAACTGTCATAAGTCACTATTTTCAATGCCTCTGTAACTTTGAACAGTCACTAAACAAACTGTTGTAAATTGAAGATTAACTGTATTCCGCCTCTAGTCATTGCAAATAGGACTAAGTGCAGCTTTGTTACCAAGTTCCAGAAGTTGGGTTATGGGAAGACAATGGGTGGAGGGGGAATGACTGTCATAATTTATGGGTCCTTAGTACCTCTAAGGTACCACCATGGTAACTTTGAACAGTCACTTAGTGACTGGAGGACAATTTGTAATCTTTTCTGAAACTTCTTCCCCCAATTTAGTGGTTCTTTTACTCCTTTGTTCCCAAGGCCACATCTGCCTCCCTTCAATAGATGTTTCCAAATATGGGCATTCTGCAGAAAATGTAATGGAAAGTTTATTCTCTACTCCTCAAAATTTTCCTTTCACCTAACTAACCCCAAATCTCCCTTCCACTTTGGGGTTTCTCTATAACTGGGAAAGATATTTCAACTTTGAATGAAAAATAGATACCCATTCTTTTTTTCTTTTAAAGTGTTCTTCCTTGAGATAGGCCAGGGGCTTGGAAGTGAATAATGGAGCACCACTTCTGTCAAGAGCTTTGTGGATTTCTAACATGGCAATAATGGATTGTGTACATTGGCAAAGATTCAAGACAGTGATAAAAAGATCTAGCGTAGTGTTTTTCTCTCAGGAGAAAGAGTCTGAAACAAACACCTCTCTTTTCCAAATGTAGTCCTTTTGAGGTTCAAAAAATGCTAATCTCTGCAGGAGAAATTTGGTCTTCCTTCCTTCCTTCCTTCCTTCCTTCCATCTTTCTCCTCCTTTCCGTCTTTATCTCCTTCCTTCTTCCTTTCTCTTTCTCCCTCCCTCTTACTTCTGCCTTTCTCCTTCCATGCTTCCTTCCTTCCCTCCACCTTTCTCATTCTTTCCTTCTTTATCTTATATCCTTCCTTCCTTTCCTTCCCTCTCACTTCTCCCTTTCTCCTTCCTTCCTGCCTTCCTTTCTTCCTCCCTCCCTCCTTATATCCTTCCTTATCTTCTTTCCTTCTTTCCTTCCTTTCTCTTTCTCTCTCCCTCTCACTTCTGCCTTTCTCCTTCCTTCCTTCCTTCCCCTCACTTCTGCCTTTCTCAACCAGTCAGTGAAGTTTCTCAGTCATCCAGATAGAGTTGTCTGGAAGTCCAAGTCATGGCAACTGGACTTCTTTTCTTTTTTAAGGGGTTGAAACATTTCTCTTCTTATCCAAGTAGCTTCTTCAGTCTGAGCTCAAACTGAAGAAGCTACTTGGATAAGCAAAAAGAAAAGAAGTTCAGTTGCCTTGACTCAACTTCTAGACAGTTCTACAACCATTTTTCCTTGTTTTTAGTAACAGGAGCATGCCTCCTGAAAACATCAGCACAGTAGAAGTTGAAGGATATCAAGTCAGTGTAGCCAACTGGAGAGAAAGGTGTGCTTGTGAGGTATTTCTCCCTTTCTCCACCTTGTAACTGAGTAAATGTAAGGCTATCCCACTCCATCCAATTCGCTTCTTTGGAAGAAGTTCTAGGTAATCCTTACCTTATGACTACAAATGGACCAAGAATTTTTGTTGCAAAGCAAGGCAAATGTTAAGTGAGTTGCACTTAATTCAATGATCCTTTCTGCCATAGTTGTTAAGTGAATCACTGCAATTGTTAACTGAGTCATACTTTGTTAAACGAATTCCACATCTCCCAATGACTTCATCTATTAGAAGCCATCTGGGAAGGTCCCAAATGATAATCAGATGACCTCAAATTGCCAGAAAGGACCAGAAAGAAGAAACACAGGAGAAAATAATGTCTCTTTGTAGCCCTAACCTAGAATTCCCAAAAAGGAAGTCATTGGCTTTCAGATCTTGTGATTGGAGATGGAATAATTAAAGAGAGAAACCCCATCTCCCTTTATTAAGTCATAATTTTTAATATTTGAAGAAGAATCATATAAGTATAAGGACTCTTCTTAAACAGAAGAAGATGAAGCACTGCAGAACTGAAAATTATTTAATCCCAACTTCTATTTCATGAAGACATTGAAATGGAATATAATTATCACTTCATCGTCTGGGGATTCTCCTTTAAAAATTGCAATGTAAAAATATCGATCATAAATTACTTTCCCTTGTCATTTGCTCTGGAAAAGTAGCTTATATTAGTACAAGGCTATCTTCTGATTTTAACCAAAATTTGCAAGTTAAAAGGGGTTCTTGATTTATGGCAGGTCATTTAGTGACTGTTCAAAATTGCAGTGGATCCCTCCCAAAAGATACCAATTCCAATGGCTGGTCTCACCTTGTGATCATGTGATCATTGGAGGCTCAGCGACTTGCCACATTTACTACATCTGTTGCACTGTTCTGTGGTCACATGATCATAATTGATGGTTGTTGTTGTTTGGCTGAAAACCAGAATTTACTAGCTGCCTTATGATTGCCAGAACTTACAACTGCACAGGTAGTTCAGGATTCACAACGATTCATTTAGTGACTGTTCAAAGATACAGCAACACTGAAGAGTGACTAAGGAATGTTTTTTAATACTTACAGTCATTTTTCAGGGTTCCGAGTAAAACACCCACAGCAAAACTCTGAGGCAGGTAGATTCCTCAAAGAATAGTTTTATTTGGATATATCATATTTTCACCTAATCAAAAGTAAAAGTTTTTCTCCAATCAAAATGCTGTCTGGTTGCCTGGTAACATCACTCCTCCCTCCCTCTCTCTCTCTTTCCCTCCCTCCCTCTCTCTCTCTACCACCCTCCCTCCATTCCTCCCTCACCCTCCCTCTCTCTCCATACCTCCCTCTCTCTCTCTTCTAATATTTGAGGTGAGGAGAAGGGTCAACCTATTCTCCAAAGCATCCGAGGACAGGACAAGAAGTAACAGATGGAAACTTATCAGAGAGATCCAGCCTAGAACTAAAGGCGAGATCACACTGGCCGACGGATGCAAAACGTATGTAAAAAGGACACAGCGGACAAGCAAATTTTCCATCCGTTGTTATCCGGCTTCAAAAGTGCCCCAAATTTGCATAAACAAAGTGGACAACAATGGAAGGAACGGATGTGGGGAGGATGTAGCGGGGATGTAAAGCAGATGTTCGTAGGAAGCCTAGCAGATGAAAGCGGATGGAAGCGGATGACACATCTGCAGGGTTTCCGGGGGAACAGCGAAAGTGGAGTTGTAGCGCGATGCAAAGCGTTCACTGCGCATGCGGGAGGATGAATTGCGTAAGCTCCCACGGATATAAAAGGAGGCAGCTCGCAAGCAGGTCACCATTCAGAGGAAAGACCTGCACCAGAGACATCTTGAGAGAACACCATGGGGAAGAAGAGGAAGCCTTATGCCTACTCCTGCCAGCCCTGGCAAGAAGGATAGAACCACCATCCCACCCCCTGGCGCTGACTCTGAAGCTGCTGGTGCTTTTGCTGCTGGTGGTGGTGCTCCTGGTGTTGCTGCTGCTGGTGCTTCTCCTCTGTGCTTGCTGTGGTGGACCAGCCCCAAGACCCTCAGAGCCCTGCTGACTGAAGGCCCTGAAGCCCCTGCCAGAGGGAGGAAGAGGCAAGGCAAGGAGAAGGGGAGAGGAAACAGTACTCCATTTCCGAAGACCATGAGGAGGAGGTGCTGGAATGGCTGAGGGAAACGAGTACCTGTGGAGGAAGGGCCATAGACTCTATCGTGACACCAAGCGGAAGCAGGCAGCATGGAGAAGAGAAGGCGGAGAGCCTGGAGCTACCTTCAGATGGTCCTCTTGGGGTGGTGGAGACTATGCACACCTGGTGTGGCAAGCTGCAACTGAAGGAAATCTGCGGCAGGCCGCTGTCAAGCTCACTGACCGGGAGACCTATGTCATGGCCAGGTGCAGCTTCCTGGAGGGTGAGATCCGCCACTGAGGAGCAGCCCCTCTGTCAACCCTCTCCCTCAGACAGCCCACAGAGAGCCACTCCTCTCCAGCCAGGAGATAGCACAGTGTCCAGGCAGGTGCCTTGGAGGGCCCCATGATAGAGACCCCCTGACAGCTGCACTCCCCATGCCAGAGGATGTGGAGGATCCCCCTGTCTCAGATGGAGCAAGAAGAAGCAGCCACCAGAGACCAAGCCACACCCACACCCAGCCCACAGAAAGCAGGCAGAGAGGCAGACTGGAGGGACAGAGCCACACTGTCCTCATGGAGATCAGGGACACAATAAAAGCCAGCACAGATCTCATCTCCCAGCTGGTCCACTTCGACATACCATCCTCCAACCTCAAGCCCTTCATCACCTACGTGAGCTAGACCCTCATGGATATGCCCGAGACCCAGTACCAGGCGATGAAGGAGAGGATCACAGCTCTTTCTGCCACCACCTCCAGGCCCAGCTGAACCGGCTTCTACCACTACCAGGACTTCCCACATCAGAGGCAGCCCCTTCCCAGTCCAGACCCAGGTTCCTCAGACACCACAGATGCCACAGACGCCTCAGCTGACCCAGCTGCAGACAGACAGCCCCTCTACACTCCTTCCTCCACCCCACAGCCAAGCCCTTCATCAGAACATTGTCATCAGTCTTGGGCCTCAATCCCAGGTCCTGGGAGAAGGGCCTCTCAACCTCACAGGGAACTGAATGATCAGCGTCTTCGAGAGGCATTACTTGAGTCCCACAACCTTGAACCTCTCACTAGCTATGACTACTCACAGAGGGTCAAGTGTCACCCTCTTCTTGTGTGACCCTATAGATCACAGTGTCTACTCCAGGACCACTCAGCGGCAACTCTCTCCACTAGTCCCTGGCTCCCTCTTAAATCTAGATGATGCTGACTGGTGAATCCAGTGATGCTGAGTGATTGAGAAGAGATAGCCAGGAGATATGATGTTCAATCTGCCTCTATATTGTGAAACGGTGTGGTGAGTCTTTGCTTAATCTTCTCGTTCTCCTCT
>BHFT01003834.1:0-21240 GCA_004320025.1 Laticauda laticaudata | reverse complement strand
CCAAAGATCTAAAGACTAGCTAGAAAGCAAGAAATCCACCCATTTCCTGCTTCCTAGCTAATCTAAATCTCCCGGCAGAGCAGAACAGATGATGGTTGGAAAAAGGAAAAAATAGCAATTTAGCAGGCAAGTTTACCCGGTAAGGAGTGAGTGGGCGGGGTGGGTTCCCGCGGGCCATGTGGGCTGCTCAGCCTTGTGTTTCTGCACAGCCTGGATTAATTGCTTTGTGGGGGCACTCTGGGGGTGAAATTTCTCTGTGGCCCACCAAAATTTTCTCACGACCCACCACTGGGCCACATTGGCAACCGCTGTAATCGAGGACTAAAACTCGCAACTTCCTAGTTCTAGGCCAGCATCTTCACCACATTAAACTGCCTCTTAATTGAAAACTGATCTGACAGAAAAGAGAAACGGTGGAGTCTTTCTGTGGGATGTGTTTGAAAGAGTTAGATGGAATGTGTGGATTAATCCCAAAAGTGAAAAACACTAATACCCAAGAACAGCATTCCAGAGAAATATAGTTGATGATTATATTTTCAAAAAGAATTTACAGAGGAATAATGAAGGATTTCATCATGTCGTTGCTGGACAATGGATGTTTTTAAAGACTTTTCAAATACTATTGCTTGTACTTATTTTTGAGATGTAATGACAGAGGCAAATTAAACTGTTTTAACAAATATGCTAAAATAAATTACATGAAGCTAACCTGGACACTGGGGACAACATGAGTCCTGAGTACGTGTAGGATTTCGACAAAGTAGGGGAGGACAGACTTCGGTTTCACATAAGACTCTTGCATTATGACATGTACACTGGGTACAAGAATCAATATTCCATGTGTCTCCTTCCATAAAATACTCTCCTCCTGGAACATAACAGATGGTTGGACCACTGATTTCTGGCTTCTGTGCAATGGATTCATCTGTGAAAAAATAGAATTCCCCCAAGAAATAGAAAATTAATTGACTTTCCATTAAAATACAGATTCAAATCATTGTAATGATTTCTAAATCTACTGTAAATGGCTATATTTATAAACTAATCAATTTTAAAACATCCTTGTTCATATCACTATGATAAACAACTAGTAAATTTAATATAAGTGCTATGAGAATAAAAGCAGATTTTATTTTCAGGATTGCCCACTGAACATTGTAAGTTACAGCAAGGTATATGGGGATGGAGTAAAGACCGGTTCAGAAATTTCAAATAGATACAATTCCATAAACTGATTACTTGTAAGTATATTGTGATCTCTCTGTGACCCATAGAAGGTATGTATTTGTGTGTATTTGTATCATGTATTTGAGATATAAATCCAACAAACAAAAAGACACCTAGCAAACCAAAACTGGATTCTTGCCTGCTTATAACTCCAAAGAAGGCAATTAAAACTGGATATATCATACAATTTCCACAAACTTTGTGGAATCTTTCTCACTTGTCTAATATAGTGGACCCCAACTTTTCCAGCTTGGCAATCCAGGGGTGGGGGAGGAGAGGGGATGGTTGTGTGCAAGTCCTAGTAGGCTGTGATTGGGGACCCTGGTTTAATATGTGGCTATAGGAAGGTAATGGAAGTTACACACTGTTAAATGTCTGTCTGTCTGTCTGTCTGTCTGTCTGTCTATCTATCTATCTATCTATCTATCTATCTATCTATCTATCTATCTATCTATCATCTATCTATCTATCTATCTATCTATNATCTATCTATCTATCTATCTATCTATCTATCTATCTATCTATCTATCTATCTATCTATCTATATTATACAAAGATATGGATTAGCCACAAGGTCCAGTTTTATTCCTGATTCACTGATTTCAAACTAATTCTGACCTGCAGTTCAAATCTGAAAAAAAAAGTATGATCTTTGCCCTTTTTTCTCAGTTTGCATAGCTAGATGAATGGCTACAGGAATAACTATATATTACCTTTCTCTATATTTTTTGACAATCAATCAGCTGTTCTTAGACTTTCAAGATTCATTCTTCTCATTCAATTAAATTACTAACGATGTGCATGAAAACTAAAATATTTCTGCCTTTGAAAGCTAAAATTATTATGTTTAGGATGTATAAGATTAGTGCCAAGTGTTAATTTATGAAGACTATGCAATTATATGGAAGCAATGCAGGTTTCAACTGGTTTATCTAGCAAGTATCTCAGTCTTTTTTATTTATAAGATCTTTCCTGGCAAGACAAAAAAGTTAAGAAGCAGGTTTAAAGAAAAAAATGGTACCTGGGCATGATGGACAACACTGTCCTGGGTGTATTGTCGGATTGCCACAGTTGGGTACCGAACAAGTAATCAATGCACACATCTCCCGTCCATTATGACAATAACAATCACGGCAGCCATCATGCCAACTTTCTTCATTCTCATGACGGTGCCCATCTACTGATAAGCAAGTCCCTACCTTAGCAGGCGGTATTATGGAAGCTGGTATCTCTGTACATGATAAAAACACGTTTCAAAATAATTATTTTTAAAAATGACAAATTCTTTATATTTATTCTTTATATTAACACCATAGTGTAACTTTGAACCCTATCATGGAGAGCAGATTTTTAGTGAGGACAACATACAAATGCGTAAAATCAAATTAAATGAAACCTAGACAGACATGAAACTATGAAAAAGTTAACAAAACACCTGAGACAGAAGGCAGAAAGTGCTTTTCTCCACAATTCATAGGAAGAAAAACTGAAAAATTTGGGAAGCAAAATAACAGCAATAACAATGAAATAATCTTTCCAGTGATGAAACATTTGAAAATAAGTTTTGAAAATAAACTCAAAATATATAATGTGAATTCTTTTGTAAAAGACTGTCTACAGCACTGAGGAATTAACTTGCATATTACAGATATATTAAAACAATCATGAATTTCTGCAGAGAGAAAGTGCCACCACTTTTCTACTTCTAACTTAATATCTATTTCTCAAATATCAAAATTTTAAGTAGTAGAGTGTAGAATTGTTTCTTTCACTTATTTAGACTTATAATCCTTCACGTAGAAAACTAAGGCATTTATATTTTTGAGAATGCAGACTTATACAAACTAATATGGAAGTAAACAGCACTAACATACAATTTACCTTTCAGGACTGATTATGTTGTAGAATTATAATTATATGAATATATGAATCACATTCTAAAATTTTATAAACCCTGTTAAAGGAAGTACATTCTATTGCAGTAAAATATTTTTTATTTTTTAATTATTTAACTCACAACATATAAATAAATAAGGAAATGCATTGTAAAACAAAGAACTAGCCTTTATTTACAAGAATCCCCTTAGACCCAATGGCATTATAAGCATTATTAAAAACTAACAATACTTGATAGTTTTATTTTATTGCTTGTTTGAAAGTATGCCAGCTATCCTGTCAAAGAAAGTTGAAGCCATAGAGTAAAGGCTTTTAAAATAAATTACTTTGTGATTAGCCACATCCCTCCATATAAGCTATTGGGAGAATGCCTATGAGATATTAAATATTGTAAATGCATCCACCAATCTCCAATATTCAAAACTTCAATATTTTCACTAATATTCCAATTAAATGAATGGATTGTTTAACATAGATTGGAACTGGTTACAAATCACACTATTTTAATTGTATTTGATGTCAAACAATATAAAAAATACATCTGAAATAGTTGCACATACCAGCACATTTGCAGATATTACATCCTTGATTATTTTTCTGGAAGCCCATTGGACAGATCTTCCCACATGAAAGCTCTGGGCATTTCTTACATCGACAGATTTCACATCCGTGCTTGTTCTTGCTAGATAATGAAGATTATTTATATTATTTTTCATAAATAATCATATTTTGTTCTGGAATTATTTGAAAATAAATTTATTTAAGTTGAATAATCCAGTTACAACAAAAATCTAGGCCTTATTTTTCAGTTCATACACCTGGCTGCCAATATCTATCTAATGTATATTTATCATCAAATTAAATAATAGTTCTTCGGACAGAATGCTGCAACACAAAGAGAAATCTAAAAGAAGAAGGAACATGCAATTACTCTATTATAAACTTTAACTTATTCAATTTAATAGAAGCAACCTTAATATGTTTGAATGCTTAATTATAATTATAATTAATTAATGCAGTGGTGAGCAAGTGATGAACATAAGGAAATCATTTATTACAGAAAACTTGATATGTAGCTCTTTACTACAAGTAATGAATATTCCCATTTTCAAATTAAAGTATAATGAAAAGCTTTTCTTAAAAAAAAAGCCTGCAGATTCCCCTATACCTATTCTTTATGTTCAAATTACCATATATCTTTACACTGCCCTTCCAATATGAATTACAGCTACTTAATACTCAAGTATAACATTAAAATGCAATATAACACAACATCCCAATTAAAATGCAGACTTTAAATTAAGTCACTCAGACAAAAAAAAGGCCTATAATTATAGACTATTAGAGGTGCAAACAAAATAAATCTTTCTCCCTCCAGGTTTCTTCTCTCCTGGGTCAGGTGATACTTTTGAACATTTCTGAGCTCAACTGCCAACCTAAACTTCCCTATATACGTAAGCTTTTCTACCAGGCTAAACAACAATGAAGAAACCGTATGAAGAAATTAATTATTAGACTTTGGGTATAATCACACTAGAGAGTCCTCACTATATATTAAAAGTAGCAACAAATCAGAAACAAGAAGTTCTAGATTCAACTCCTACACCTCACTTTTAACAATTGTGGCTTATTAACAACTGTCGGAAAAAGATAAAATTGGTTCTGGTCATATGATGACCCGCTTTACAACTGTGATGATTTACAATCAAAATTGTGGGGTTAATTACAGTTGTAACTGAAGGACCACCTATATTATTATTAATTATTATTATTAATTATATTATTATTAATTATTACTATTTTTATTCTTTAGTAATTTACCTATCCTTCTGAATAAATAATAGACTAACAGAGTTAGAAGGGACCTCAAATGAGCAAGATTTAGAAAGTCCTAGGATATCCCATTCACATGTATATTTGTTGGCTGACTGATGGTTTAGCCGTATTGGTGTTTACACTGTATTATTTTGGAGAGAAACTTCCTATCCTTATCAGTATCTTCAGGGAAAGGAAGAGCTCTATCTCAAAGTAAGAGTCAAGTTTCAAACCAACTTTATTAAGTGAAAAGAGCAATCTGAAGGTCCTTGAATCTTCTAACTCTTCCTTGATGGCATGTTTACATTAAAAACACCATGGTTAAAGAACTATTAATGTTTAATAGTTTGAATGAATAGTTAATATTTTTAAACAATAAATACAATGTCCATAAGTTATAGATAAGTCAGGTAAGTGTTTTTCCACAATAAGTGATAACTTATCTTGTTTTATTTGCCAAGAGATAGTAATTGTTGCTATTGCACTTTCAATTTTTACACTGAAACAGCTACAATTTCTCCTCTTCAGGATTAGGCAATAATCACAATGCAAACTATTTGTTTGGAAGGGGTTAGTTTTTTATAGATTTTTACTGGGAAATAGTAACTTAAAAAGGGATAAAGTTCAATGTTTCCTCTCCACATCAGATACTTTATTTTTGAAATTTAAGTCAAATGAAATGAAATCATGTATTTCTTGTTTTACCTACTTGTATGTTCCTAAATATGCAAATCTCGCTCGACTTGTATGTTCCTAAATAAGAAAATCTCGTTAGACATGGATTTCTTTTTCTGATTGTAAGGGCTGGACTGTAAATTTCTGCATAATTTTAGCTAACCCCACTACTACTTTAAACTAGATGTGAAAAAAAGTCACTAATACACCAAAAGTAATATTTCACGTGTGATTTATATATTTGTTCTTTGAACTTAGGTCAGATCCAAGTACAAATCTCTTCAATAAGGAATTGGTTTTATTGTATAGATAGACTTTGTGTTATAATGGTAATTGGGACTGGAACTGCAATTGCTAAGCAATATGGTCATAAAGCACAATGTCCTGTGATCAGGTTGCTTAACAAGAGCATTTTACCATTATTAAGGTACCACAGTTACAACAGTTGTGAGAATCATGTGTTATTAAGTGAGGACCTCGGGTGACCATGACTGCTGACTTCCTATTGAAGACTTCTCCATTGACTGTGAGAAGTTCTTAGGGAATATTGGAAATTGTAATTAAATGACCATAGCTTACATTGTCGTTGTGAGCTGGGCATATCTGAGAATCAAGTGTACTGAAAGAAACCCTCTGGTTTTATCTGCATTATAATGCATGGTTTAATTGTTATATTTGTTTTAACTGGTTATTTAGGGGAGCTATAGGCTGCTCAGAATTTGTTATTTGGAAAACTTATAAAGTCTTGTGAATAAATAAATTCCTTATTTGGATTTCCAGAATTCAAAAGAGTTTGGTAAACATGGCAACAAATACAAACTATAAGCAATTTAAGTAATATATATCCTACACGCAATAGTAGCCATTACTGTTATTACTAGTACTAGCCTCCTACAATCTTGTCAGGCTACAGTTCTCTATATTTTATTTTCCCTTATTCGTAATTTCCTTCAGCTTTTATTTAAACTTTTGGCTGCAACTGTTGCTTTATCCACTAGATGGTGTACTAGTATAAAATCTGACTAAGAAAAATATGTTCATGTTCAATTTTGCCTTGGTTGTGAACATTTTCTTAAGACTTATAAATAATTAGCCCCTATAATTAATGGAACAGAGTAAGGAATGAGCCTTTACTTTCACATGGAACTATTAGTTTTACAAGTCTGATGTCACTCTTAACATTGCTTATATTTTTCATTTTTGGAGGAATCATTGTCATCTCTTTTATTCTTTATCTTGTCTAAATTTGGATAAATAAAAATGGTAAGATTTGGAAGAAGGCAGAGCCTCCTCGCTTACAGACTATAGATCGCAACTCTCTGCGGCTATGGTCCGTGCTCTTTCGTTGGAGAGCCCCGATCATTATGATTAGGGGCTGAAGCTGCCTTGGATGGGCAGCGGAGTCAGGGGAAGCCGCAAAGCCAGGTTAAGGGGAGCCGCATTTCCCCCCCGGCCTTGGTCTTTTTCTCCCCGAAGACGACTGCAGCGGTGGTTTAAAAATGGCCACCCAAAGAGGAGGACTCAGCTGGATTAAGATTTGTTGGCAGGAGGGAAGAAAGAGGCGGATAACATCAGAACCTTGGACAACTGGGCAATACAACTAAACAAAAGTACCCTCAGGTATTAAGGTAACATGAATTTTTAAGAAAAGAAAAGTAAGCGGAGAAATTACAAAGGGAACAGGAAAAAAAAAAAAATATTTTTTGACAGCTAAGTGGGGCTTCGAACCGGGAAAAGGAAGAAGCTGAACTAAAGATTTAACTAAATTGGACTAAAATATTTTGGGATAAAACAGGCAAAAAATAAAGCTGGACTTAAGATTGTCAAAAAATTAATAATAAAAGTTTACAAATTGGAGACTGGACTGTGCTGAATATTTGAGGTTTGAAAAACCCTAAATAAAAAAATAGGGGGAAAAGGTGAAGACTTTGTATAATGGAGAGTGCCACCTTTCGACAAAAGCTTGAGCTCAACAAAAGGGCAAGCACCTGTTTCTGAATGAACTTGTATGGATATAACATTAAAGAAATATTGAACAAAGTAAGAATCTTAGAAAGTGAAGCAGAACCGAATAAAGGAAAAACAAGGAAAGACTGACTGTGGGATTGATAGATGTTTTTGGTTATAGACCCTCGGCTGGGATAACTGAAAACTTCAGAAAATTAGAAGAAGAAAGAAGGAGAGTAAAAGTGTTTTTTTTGTGGACTTATATGATCATAAAATATAAGAGTGTGTAAAATGATATCTCTTCGGAATTAAAAATATGAGAGAATTACTACAGGAAAGGGCGAATCACTTTTGCTCTGTGTTAGAAAAAATGGAAATGGTGACTGAAGAAACAAGAAGAAAGAGCTTTCAGAGGAGGAGTCGATTCAAGAAGAAGACATTTTAAATAGACAATTAACACAAAAGAACACTACAAAAAGTGGGAAAGAAAGAAGGTAAAAAGTTGAGATTTAAGAAGGCAATCAAAAGGGGTAATAACCTGTGAAGTCAGGAAGGCAGAAAGACCCAGCAGAAAAGGGGAAAGGGGAAATTTAAGAAAGAGAGGGAATAAAGTGGAATGAAGAAAAGATATGGGGAAAAGAGGGGGAGGAGAAGCAGGAAGAAACAGGTACATGAAATAAAGAAATACGGAAATCGTAAAAATGTTTGAAAAGAAATTGTTTTTTTCAGAGATAATGTTGTATGAATTAAAAAAGGGGATTCTGCAGGGTGAAAAGGGGTAATAAGAATATTTTCTGCAATTAAAAATATTTAGAAAATAGGAATAATATGGATACTGATAACTCTTATTAAAAATCAAGGAGGGGGGGGAAATATGCTGCGGAATCCAAATGAAAAGATGTAATGATTATTGTTGTAACTTCTTAAAAATTAATGGTTTATTGGAATCAAGATGAGGGAATAAAGGTATATTTTATCATTGAGGTGTCACACTTAAAACAGTAAAAAGGGAGGGAAACTATTTCTTCGTTTTTTTTTAGTGTAAAAATCTGTTATTAATCTAGAATTTATATAAAGAATGTGTTATGGAGAGGGATATGAACAGACTAAAGAACCAACTAAATTAATAAGTTATATATAGACTATTAAAAGCAAGGAGAGACATTGGTAACTTTTTATCATCATCATCATCAGTCTTCATCATCATTAGGCAAATACATATTGTTTACTCTTTATTTTAAAAATAATATTAAAGGATTATATTTGAAATAATTGAAATGAAACAAAAAGATGTTTCGATTGAGATTAATCAAAAAAGGAGGCTAGAATTAATATGTTTGTTTCTTCTCCTTGTTGAAAATTTGGAATGGAAAAGGGTAATAATAGAATTAAGTATGCATATATGAATGTATAATTGCTGTCATATTTGTATGTAAAGGTGATGACCCGGAAATATGTTGTCCACTAAAAAGAGAATTTTGTTTTTAATGTGAAAAACTGAATAAAATTTGTTAAAAAAAATGGTAAGCTTCATTTAACTTTAAAACCAAATATCGTGGGGACTGCCAAAAGAAAATCCAGATGTAAGATCTTAACAACTTTAAGCATCAAAAGAGGAAAATACTGTAATGGGATCTGTTTTATTAATATGAGAAGGGACATTGGCTCATAAATGTGCTATTTACATACCAATATGCAGAGCACAGGAAGCAAACTAGATGAAGTTAAAGACTTAATACAGGAAGGCAGATATAACAAAGATTTGGTGGATTGAATCTCATGACTGACTTGTTCCATGCTAACAGGAGCAATAGAAAAAAAGAGAGACAACCTCTGTGATAAAATATTTATAGCTACTCAGAAATTCAAAGAAATGAACTTGATTCCACTGTTAAGAGTAACTGGATTAAAATGTGTGAGAACAATAAAAGCAGTATAGTTGTGGATGTCTGATTTGGAGGAAAAAGTGGTTGGAGGTGACCTGCAATAACAGGAGGAGTAAACAAAGAGCCTGAGGCTCAGTGTGACCCAACTCAGAGAAATCAAACAAGTGAGACATGAACTGTGGACAGCAAAAATGAGAACTGGTCTAGATATGAGGTATCTATTTCACATGTGTATATATTGGTGAAACAGAAAAAGAAACTTTCAGGCTCTAATTCTTCTTTTAACTAGTAAAGAAACATTTTGTGAGGTCAGGCATTGTGACTGCTAACATTCCAAGTATGTTTTCTCTGAAAAAAAAATCTGACCAACTCCCCAAAAAGATGAGGTCTAGCTTCAACTGATTCAGTGCTTTGCACTTTTAGAAAAAGGGCATAAAAGTTCACTGATGAAATAAACAGAAATACAACAGTGAATACACAGGTAGTACTAAGGAATATTTTAATAACTTCTAAGACACTGGGGAGTGGCAAAATTGGCATGTTACTTTAAAAATAAGCAGGGAAGTTTAAACCATCAAAAATCAAGGTCATATATTTGGATGAAAAAAAGTGAGGAAACTGATAGTCTGTCACACCCCTGGATCAATAATTCATGGAATACCATATAGATAGTTATTGTTTTACATTTGAAATTATGACTGAAACTGCAACCAGTAGTTACAGCCAGGACCCAAACTGATGTCTATTGCAGCACACATGGTCATTCATTCTTATGACCAACCGCAGATATGCTGCAGTGTGCCGCCCTAGCTAATTCTCCCTTCTCATCCTGCCACACCAGGTCCCCACAGGAACTGAGGTAGCTTTGCCACACCACCAGATCCCCCACACACATTTCCTCCCCACCCCTGTCATCGTTTACTCACTTACCACCTTTCAAAGGTATCCAGAGTTCAGGAAGTTGGGGTAGGGAAGAAGAACAGTCTGCTTGATTATTGGGCCATGTTGCATAATTGAGGAGACAAAATCCTGTCTTTTTTCCTTTTCTCAATAGTCTTAGCTTTATGCCAGTGCAGCTTAATGCTGGGGAAGTTGTGACTGTCTAGTGTGGAAAGAAAAACCAATACAATTTCTTTTCACTAGTACTACCACAGCTAATGCTGGGGCAGCTAACACTAGTGCTAGCAATGAGAAGAAAGCTTGCTGATCTTAGTTCTCCCAGCATTAGCTTTATGCTAGCACAGTTAACACTGGAGGAGCTAAAACTGCCTCGGTTGAAAAGAAAACTGGCAGGATTTCTTCTCCTCAATTGTACCATGTGTTACAGCAGTGAACTGGCTTATCTTCCTTGCCTTGACCTCCTGAGCCTTGAAGTTCTTCAAAAGGTAAGTGTGCGATTGTGATGTGGTGGGGTGGAAGAGATCATAGGACTGTGTGGACCCCAAGGGACAGGAAGTGGAGCATGGATACCCCAGGGGATGGGGGGATGCCTTAGAAGGCTGTTGCAGGTGGGTTTGTGCTGTACTAGTCCCCTCCAGGTGCTCTCTGAGGCAGTTCAATTAATGATCCTCCTGATTTCTGATCATAATGGCCATTCTCACAGCTCGAGGACTACATGTACATATAAGATTACTATGTATGTTTTTAAAATGCTGTTGAAACTGCACCAATTTCATAATGCATTGAATAAATAATTGCAGTGATTGAAACATTAGTTTTTTATTCTTTAAATGGTGAAATTTAATATATGGAACATTAATGGAGGATAACAATTTAGAAATATCTACTGGAGTGTTCTGATACTTCAGCAGGATTCAAGATGACTTACTGTCATATTTCAAATTTCTTTTTAGTTGTACATATTTTAAAGGCAGTTTCCAATACAAGTTAAAAAACAAAACTAAATTAAAATACGAGAGGACAGCAGATCAACAATAGTTCAATAGATCAACACTCAAAAAAAAAATCAGGATAACAACATAAAAGACAAGGCCTTTAGGAAGAAGAAGAAAGTTAGCAGAAGGGAAATTGATATCCTCAGAAAAATAGATGTAATTTTTCTGCTGGTTTCAGAAAATGTATTTCCTTCTCCTGCTACATGGTTCTCAGCTACTGGGGCATGAAAAAAAATCTTATAGAACTTAATTAAGGTTCTTAAATGTCCTGATCTTAAATTAATTCCTCCTAAGAAAAGACTAGAAATCAATGTTTTAATAGGATTATCATATATGCTAGCCTCAGCATACATGGTATGCAAGGCTACTCTTCAAAATCAGCCCTACACAAAAAGCCTTACATAATTAAATAATCAAACCTATTATAACGAATGCATACGTTACCATGGCAAGATCTTAATGTTTCCAAGAACAGAGGCATTAGACAGCTGAGCAAACATAAACCTGGCCAACTTAGCATCCAGGATCATAGTTGATGCTATAACACTGAAGACAAGTTGAATTCTTATTTCTAGATCAGCAATGCTACTGGAGAAGAATCCCTAATTTATCTGGATTATTTTTTTTATTTTCCAGCCTTTATTCAGACTATTAATATTCCCAGTGAAGAAAAACTAAACAGTAAAACAGCTATAGAGCATTGCAGGCCAAAACAACTGGACACAGTTTTTTTTTTATTTTGTATCATCACTTGGCTGAACACCTGATTATATTACCTTGTTGTTTGTATGTACACTGAGAGTTTATGCACCGGAAACAAATTTCTTGTGTCCAATCACAGTTGGTCTATAAAATATTCTATTTTATTCTAAAAAGGGTATCAGTTACGCTTTGTTAAAGATTATGGGAAGAAGTTTTTAAATTTAGCTGCTTCAGATAAATCATTTTGTATGATCTGGATTTAATAATTAAAAACCAATTCTGAGCTGTTGTTAAAAAGTGTTCATTCTAGCTAAAGAAAAGGAGAGAAATTTCTTTTGAAAAGAGTCATGTTGAAGAATATTTAATATCAAGAGTTTCATGTAAAATAGGTGGATATATTTAAATGTTCACATATTTCCAAGGGTAGAAAACAGAAAACAAAACTCCCTCAACTGCAGTAGAAGAAACTGCATTACTGCATTTATCAGCTGCACTGAATTTAATAGAGAGGGAATGTTAATAGAGCCTGTCTTCTATGAATCCCACAGCAATGGGGGAATAACATTCTCCCCCCACACATTTGGAATATTGTATAGAGTACTGGCAACTGTACTTTAGGGTGGAATTGTACAAAATGAAAAAAAAGATCCACAAAAAATGACACCCATTTTGTAATTATGGCTGGTTAGCTTAGAATTAACAAGGCAAGGGTGAGACACGATAGAGGTATCATGAATGGCACAGATAAAATGGTGAGAAAGTAAAGTTAGAACTAGATGAGTTTAATCAACTGAAATTAAATGCACGTAGATTCACTCAGACATACTTAAACCTATAGAAACTATGCCAGCAGCTGTGATAATGGCAGCCAACTTGGATGGCTTTAGACAGGGTCTCAACAAAATCATGAAATATCATAACTAATTTTTATGGTTGAGCCCTGCCTTCTGAATCATAGCATGCCTTAAATACTGGCTATTGGGAAAGAGACTAATAATACTTGCCAATCCAGGCTTGTGAGTTTCATAATGCATCTAATTTGCAAATACATGCAAATAATCTAAAGATAAGTATTGGTGGAACAGCTCTGGGGACTTGTGGACCCGGCTGCCCCCAAAGCCACACTTACCAATTTTAGATTAATAATTACAGTAAAGATAAATCTCCATTTTGAGTATTTGTATATGATATCTTTAGTCAACTGAACTGTGTGGAATTACAAATATAATGGTTTTTATATATTTCCTGTTGCAATCAGATTGATCCAAAAACTGTGGTATATTATTTATGTTATGTTTATTTTTTTCTCACACTAAATTGAAGCTATATGTAAAACTAAGTCACAAAATTGATAAAACATGTTATTAGAAGTGATCTTTAAACTCTATAAGACAAAAAAGCCCACAATCAACTCTTATAATATTATCAATGTAATATATAAACCGTAAAGACTGACTGAAATAGGGAACTAGAGACCTCTATTTTGCCTAAACAATGGAAAAATGTTTTAACCTTAATATCAAAACATAACTGGATCCTAGAATACTGCTTATACAACTAAAACAAGAGTTTGGACTTGTTGGATCCCATTGCATTTATACAGAGTAAAGTTAAGTAGGTTACTGGATTATTGAGGATAAAACCATAATAATGTTTCATTTAAACATGCTGTTGCAATGTCCCAAATTTGCTATGTTCTATGAAGTTGTTATATTTATGAACTTGATTTGAAACAAATATTTTTGATGCATACATTCTTTGGAACTACATGCTGCATAGACATTGACAACTGGCAATGAAAAATGGATTTTTTGTACTCTTCTCTAAAGCCTGAATATTAGTTCTTCAACAATGGAGATATTTACACAGTGAATGGAAGAGCTGATATTATTTGCAACTTATGAACAAAATGCGAATAGATGTACATTATGCATGGATAATTACATTAAAATATATTTATTTTCTCTGAAGTTATTCTATAAAAACTTCATGTATATACATGTATATATTCATGATAAGTTCTTCTATATAAATTTTATGGTGTAACTGCATCTTATTTCCTGTTTTCCTTTTTTTGACTCTTTTTTAATGTTTCATTTTTCCCCTCTTTATTCTGCTTTATTCAATAAATGAATCAAAATAAATTTCATTGAAATTCTATTCATTCAAAACTATTTAAGATTTACCTTAATAAAGGTACAATATTTTTACCTAATAGTATTTTTGTGTCTTTACATACTTCCTGTCTTCAACATGTAACATCCATTCTTACTAGACTTTGCTTTACACAATGTTAAAGACTTACAAAACTGGGGTAAATATACTTTTAAAATAAGAATACGTACAAATATCCAAAGGGACAGTACTTGTCACATACTATGGGTTTGCATTTCTTAGGCCGTGGGTGGCACTGACAGATCTTACAGTTATGGACATCAGTTTGGAAACCAAATTCACAGTCCAAGGAACAATCTGACATGAGATCGGTACACTGTTCCTCCCCTGTGGAAGAACACAGAAAGTTTAGTAAAAAGAGACAAGGATTATTTGTCTCACCAATTAAAGGCATATGGATACAGAATTCTCATTTTCCCCAGTCACCACCTACAGTATGGTTTCTACCATATTGTCTGATTATCTAAATTCCAGATTTTAAATTTTCTCAAAGCTTATAATATTAATATATACTATTCAGAACCAACATAACATTTTCATGAAATGATACATCCATTTAAAATAAATTTATAGACAAGGCAGTTATGCTAATAAAATACATTAATGGATTTTATTTTCATATTGCCCTGCCCTTCTGCTTTTTCTTGATCATTTTTCTTTCCATTAGGACAGCTAAACAATAAAAGGAAAGAAAATTCTTAGTATTTTGATACTAATGAATAGAAATTAATGGTAATTGGAAAGATAACCACTACAATATTTAAGATAGCTCTATGCTTTACCTAGTACTGTCTAAGAAGTCAAAGATTTTCAGTGTCTCATCATTAAGGAGCTGAAAACTGCAAGTTATAGCCCTTGTATGCAAAGTTATTTTAAAAAACAGAAATGTCAATATTATAAACAATAATGTTTTTATTATAGTTTAAATTTTCCTTGTGACAGCACGGTTAAAGAAATTTTATGTTTATGCAAAACAAAAGAGCAAAGTAGCCATATTCCTCAATGTTATAAAAAGATAAAGAATAATCTTATATGGCCTGCATTGAGGACAGGGAAAAAGGGCCTGGAAGATGAGAACCCAAAGAACAGAATTTTGAAACCGATTGAAAGCTCATATATGGGGCATTAGATACGCAGTATAGAACTTTTTCTTCCTTGCAAATCTCAAAATGGACTAACTGATAGTAAAATGCAGTAGAATTTCATTAATAGTAATCAGTATTCCTTCAAACCTGAGGCCTGAAAGTGACAATCTTTCAAAAGCTCTCTTGGGTTTGAAAAGTGTCAGCTATAATTACATGTTAAAGTCTTCCACAATAATGTTAGCTATTATGATAGTATTGCTTTTTGGGGTTTTTTCTTCAAATGATCCAATGTGTTTTATAGCTTTTGTTCCAATATGTAAAAAGTGCTACGACAAATCATCTATAATTATTTTTAACTTCTTCAGGTATTTAACAAGAAGAATCTATGCTATAAACAGCTTGATTAGTCTATGTAACAGGGATGATAAAATGTTTTGGACAGTAGACACTATCATGCTGCTATTGATGCAAAATGAAAAACAGGATTTTAAAAAATACTTAAATAATTGTGTTATATAATCCTTACAGAATTTGAGTTTCCAAATTTATTAATAGCAGTTACTTAATAGGTAGTAATAATAGTTTTTTTAATCAATATGCCATTGTTGCATTAGCTGAACTCTTTTGCATCAACACTTTAAAAAAATCTATATTTTAATATACAATTTAACAAAGAGGCACTCCATCTATTGATGATAAGAAAGATGTTCTGATCTGATTGTTGCCCTACTTGAAACATGGAAAAATGAATATTTGGAAATGTTTTATTTTACAAAATGAAAACAATATTGTGCATTAAGCCAATTGAATTTTGAGGAAAAACACCAATATGAAATTTAAGAATATTTTTTTCAAACAAGGTAACTGAACATAGTATTTGTACTTACTAGTTTTACACTGACAAATGCGACAGCCATTTTGATCTACTTTGAAGTCATAAATACAGTCTGTCATTTTTAGTGTACAGTTCACCAGAGGAGGACATGTAGGTGGACCTATTGTGATGTAGGTTGGCTCTGATGAAAAAGGGAACATATGGTTGTAAATTACAAATCTTTGATATAGTGTATCATATTAAATTCTAAAAGTCATTAGAGGAAATGTGGGAGGAAGGTTAAGAAATGTGAAATATAAACAAGCAAAAACCAAACAAATAAGGCTTTGATATATAAACTACTCCTTTAAAGGCCTGAAACCATAATTCAATTTCAGATGTAGTTATCATAGGAGTTCCTTAAAACCATTGCTAATAATGGAGACACAGTTTTACGACTAGAACTCTTTGCCAACAATGGCTGGGTTAACCATTTATGACTGTTCCTGTCAAAATTGGACTAGTGCAATAGCTTAAGAGAAGCTGTCTTGGAAATTGGCTCAGAAGCTGCAACTAAAGCATTGGTAAGGTTGCTAATAAGGTTAAAATGCTAGGAACATACTAACTCTGTAGAACTGGCCTAGTGGGCCAGCCTACTTCCAAATCAATTTACATGTTCATGTTCTTTAATAAAAGCCCAACAGAGTTTAGGATTGAGATAACTAAGAAATGCCTTTTACAAAAGCATACTAATTTGGGTAAACTTGGTTTAATTTGTTGCAAACTTTTAAGCTACTACTATTGGTAGCTATATGAAGCTGTACTTTTTGAAACTTGAGTTACCCTTCACTAGAATAATTTGTTCCTATCCTGGCCCTTCAGATCTTCTGACTATGCACCCATTAACCAGTGTAATTATGTCTCTCCACTGTGCTGCCAATCATCTTTTTCTCTTATCCTTTCTAGAATTATGGACTCTTCAACAGAGCTGCATCTTTACACAATGTGCCCATAGTATGATAACTGTAAATGGTAACTTATGCCCCAAGTGAGAATTCTGATTGATTTGTTCTGTAATCCATTTGTTTGTTTTCTTAGCTACCCGTTATATTATCAGGAATCTTCTCCAATACCACAGTTCAAAAGCTTCAGTACTCTGTTCTGTTTCTTTAAAGTTGATCTTTTCTTCCAATGGTGTCATAGGTTGGTAAACTAATCAAATATTTACAAAACCTTTAGGTCAAAGTAAGTTTTTAGGTAGCAAATAATTCTGATCTTTCAAATTGTTTCATATAAGAAATTAAACCTCTATCTGCTGCAAGTACTTCTAAGCAAAATAAACCTATCCCTTATAACATACATTTACCATATGTAAAAATACGTAAAATATTTTATTTTGCGACAAGATACAATTGTTCTGATTTTAAAATATGAGCGTTTATGCTGACCAGTAGTAGTAGAATAGAAGAATATTTTCTAGATTCAACTGGTAATTTAGGATTATTTTTAATACTGTATTCTTACTGAACTTACTTAATAAACATATTATAAATTACTCATATTTTATGAACCAACCATACACTAACTTGTACTGCAGAAACTTCTGCATAAAAAAGTAGACTATTTATGTAAGGGTAAATTTTAAATCAAGATGTGGGAGTAAACGAGCAAGTATGCTAATATCTAGTAGCTAAATTCTGAAAAGAAATGCAGTGTATATAAAATACATAAGACAAAATTTAAATTTAGGAAATAAATGAATTGAATCAGTTGTTAATATGGCAGGTGTACATAAAGGGAAATATTAAATATTTATATGATGACAATTCTTAATATTACTGATCAGATTAAAAAATGAAGAGAAAAGTCAAGAAATATTATAGAGGTATAAACAAGCATCAAATATTGTAGGAGGGATTGCATTATATAATGAAAAAATATCTAAAACCAACAATAGTGACTATTCTCAATATATGTGGTAGATAATGTGTAAACCCTAATCATATCACAGTGCTCAGTAAACAACTTTGGTAGAACCTTTGAATTGTGAACAACATTAAACAATATTATAACAAGCTAACATGATCCTATTAAAACATATTATTGATGTCCATGAAAGGTTATGACTGGTAAACCAACCTGAATGTATCTCAGCCCTGCCAACTCTCACGGTTCTGCCGTGAGTCTCACGATTTTTTGTCATGTCTCACGGTCTCACGACAANTTACTCTGGGCGCCTCCATTTTGCTTTTTCTACCACCGGATATAACACGCTCTGATTGGTTAGTTATTCACGTGACTGTGAATCTCACTATTTTTTATAGAATCTCCAGATTTTTTTTCATGGGTCTCCAGATTTTCCTTTATCAGGGGTTGGCAGGTCTGGTATCTTTTCTTTTATGTACACTGAGAGCATTTGCACCAAGACAAATTCCTTGTATATCCAGCCACACTTGGCCAATCTTTATCCAAACACTGGGTAGCCCCACACATCAGTTTTTAACACTCATAGTGAATTTTTGTTACATTTTTATTTTAGTATCTTTCTTGCACTGTGTTCCAAGAAGGAGAGAAAAGATTATGAAACTAGAAATGTCCTTATATATGTTTTTTCCAAATGTAAATATACCTCATGAGAAGCCTGAATCAATGCTGAAAGTTTCTTTTTCAGATGCTGTGCTTATTCTATTTTATTATATAACATTATACAATATATTAAATAAAATTATATACATAAAATTTTGGATTAAAATATGGTGTTCAAAATACATATTTTTTATCTGAAAAACAATACTCATACTAATCTAATATCTATAAATCATCAACAAATGAACCATATATATTTAGCTCTTTGAAACTGTCCCTCATCCACTGACAGTGCTGTTTTTATTCACAAATATCTCCTGTTTTCCAGCAAAACTATTTTTCTAAGATTTGGTAAGATAATCATTACATTTTTCCCTGAAAAATGTCAGAATATCTATACTACAAGGTAAATTATTGTAGGCATTTTCTTTACAATATTTGAAATATTCTATAACTATTTCCATTATATTCATTTTCCTTTTATGCTTTTTAAAAACAAGTTTATCACTATCTTCTTCCATTCACAGAGATACCTCTTGAGATACAGCAATTTTATATGCATGCCTGAGTCCTAATAAGCTGAGAAAGAGAACAAAAGAAATAATTTCATTTCCCAACCCCCACAAAAATGTAGCTTTTAAAACAAAACAAACACCCCTGCAGCTCTTCTCACTTCACTGAACAAGACTCAACAAATAAAACCAGCTACAGTCAGGCTTCTAGCTATTTGAATAGGCAAACAGTTAAGTTTTGAAAAGCCCATATGGTCATGTGATCTAGGTTAGTCTTTCAGGGTTGTCCTTGACAAACTGCAGGAGAAAGAAAGCCTGAGTGAACAAATGATGAGACAATAAACCGAAAATTGCTTTTCGCTGCTGTACATTTTAGAAATGGCAAAATGTAAGAAAAATTTTATCATTTAATATTAATATTAGATTTAGGTAATAAGCATTACCTGCACACAGACATATACACAAATATATTAATGTGTTACTGTAATGTAATTATGAGAGATACCATTAGAGTGATTTCCTAAGCTTAAAACATTTAATAATGTAAATTAATGTTGCCATTTCATTTTATTTAAAATTATAGCTATTTTAAGATGATTAACATAACACTTCAAATAACTACTTGTTATTTTTCTAGGTTCAGGTTTCACTTAATACAGTTAGGGAATACTTTAATCCAGTGACTCATATTTGCTTCTGTAAATATTCAGCAATTTGATTTTTGAGTTAGAAAAGTATTTTAAGTGTACCAAAAGTAAACTTTAATTTTTATTTCAACCCTTTCCTTTTTTAAATATGATTTGCTGAACAATTCTGTCTGAGTAGGTCACCAAACATTTAATATTAATAGAGCCAAACTGTTCATAGCCTTATATCCATGAAAACTCATAATGCTGGTTTTCCATTTTTTTCTCACATTTTTTGATAACTAGTCCATTTTCAATCTAAAATTGAAATTGACACTTTCTTGCCTCATTACACACTGCATACACTATATTTTTTAAAGAAAATCTTGAAAATTTTAGAGCCTGCATCTATTTGCCTGAATGGTGAAACAAGTTCTATTAGAAGGCCAGACTATATAGAGTTCTAAGAGATCTAAAGGCATTCACAAGAAGAGATTCAAATTCTTTATGCTTTCCTAGGATTTTTGGTAAACAAGGATTGCTTTTCATGCAACTCAGGATTGCTAAATACATTGCCTTGGAACTATATTGTTTCTTTGTATATAGATTTTTAGTCCAAAACCCTTCAAATAATTTGTCCAATCATCCAGATCATGCTGTGTCAAAAACAAGCATTAATCAGTAACTACCTCTAATTAATCTTGGCGTTCATTTAGGCTTTTTAAACCACATCCATTTTTATTGCTTTTCACTGAATGGATTTCAGTTAAAACTATCTAATAACACTATATACTCTATCTGTTTAAACCTGGCAGCATATTTGATATTTATTATGAATTAGGTTTTGGTTGTCTTTTGTCATTGCCAAGCAACCATGTACATACTTTTAATATTATAAAAAAAAAATCTTTTTCTCTCACACCGAATGTTCAATGTGAAAGCAGAATATGTGAAGGAAAACTTTTGTTCATTCATGGTTTTTGCCAAGGAAGAGACAGTTCTGTTCCCTGGAATACAAAAAGCCCATTAGCACAAACAGAACTTTGTATTGATGCCTCGCAAAACATATTTCAGGGAAAAAAAAGACCAAGGGAAAGAATTTCTTCAGTTCTTGTTTCTTCAGTTTTCAATAAAGGAGATATTAAACAGTTATCTGAAGTTGTTCTATGAATTAGTAAACTAGACAGTTTAAATTCTGTTTCCAGAATAACCAGAAAAAAAATCTAGCACCTAACAAGAAGACTTAAGAGAAATACTGCAAAGCATTATGATGGAAGAAGCTGTTATGGATAGCAACAGAGAGATCATATTGAATTTTCAATGTGTGAGCAGAACCGAAGCCATGTTGGATGGCCCATTGAATTGAATAAGAAAGTGTGTCTCAAAACTCAGTAGTTCT